>JAGVVM010005650.1:0-35604 GCA_019149425.1 Psidium friedrichsthalianum | reverse complement strand
AAATTTTTCAATTGAGCCTATTTGGCCAATTTTAAACCCACAATCGTTGAGGTGGTTGAAATTTTTTTTATAATGGTCCATTTTGTGGGAATACACGAGTGAAATTTCGATGTCTAAAAATCGCCACGGATTATTTTAACTACAAAGAAGAGACAATAGAGGAACACAAGTTCTGCAGGTACAAGGTAAACTTAAATGATGCTCGGGCTGCGTATGGTAACGCTTCAGAAATGCGTATGGTAAAAAAGTATTCCCAAAATGTTTCGGGAACACTTTTAACAAATAAAAACACTTTTAGAGCAAAAACAAGAAACAAAAAAAAAATTTACTTCTGTATTCCTAGAACACTTTTTAGAAATATATTTGAAATATTTTTTAGAAACAATTGGGAACACCTTCTTGAAAGTAATTTAAAATAAAAATATTTTTGTCAAAAAAAAAAAAATAAAAAAGAATTAAAATTTTAAATAATAAAAAATAAAAATAATTAAATAAATTCATTAAAAAATAAAAAAATTGTAAAATAAAAATATTTTAAAATAAAAATATTTTTTCGAAAAATAAAAAATAAAAATAATTAAGAATAAAAATATTTTTCTGAAAAATAAATAATTAAAAATAAAATAAAATAAAATAAAATAAGAATACTAAAATAAAAGTAATTAAAGAGAGCAATTGAAAATCAAAATAATAAAAATTAATTGAGAATCAAATCATTTACAAAGAGTAAAATTATGAACATAATCTTTTTGCAATTATCAATTGCGTTCATGTTCCTTTTTTGTTTCGAGAACATAAACTTTATGTAGTTACCAAATGTGTTTCTATTCCCAAAAATCGTTACCGAAAATAGAAATAAAAAAAAAGTATTTTTATGCCAAAAGTTGTTTCAGGAACAAAAACGTTAGCATACGCAGTCTAGTATACTTAGGAAAAAATGAGTATATTGAACAGCTTTGTCTATTAAGAAAATTAACTTAATTTTTAATGAATGAGAAGAATTCAATTTACAAAAAAAGATAGGAAACTTTTAAAAGTTTAAACTTGGCATTACATTGACAATTTAAAGAATCACAAATAAAATGTTAAAGATATAATTTACTATTTGCATTGTAATATTTTCCTGCGACGATGATTCACATTACGCCATATGAGCTTTTTATAAACTTTATGATAAATCTTAATCTTTTTTTTCTTATATGTGTACTTTCACGTTCTTTCTAACCAAGTCCCTGATTTTCAATTTAGGGTCTAATCAAGTCATTCTATTTTGATAAAAAAAATTTAATTAGGTCTCTCCAATATTGAATTTGGCTAAATTTCAGCTGTCATGACCGTCAGACGGCGTCGTGGTGTGATATGAATTAAAAGCGCGTGGATTTAATTAAAAAATAAAGCAAAAAGTACCATCTTCCAAAATTTGAGGGTAAAAATATGAGGTTGGAATTCATTTTTTGGATTTCCTTTTATTGTGAATGGCTCTTTTGAGAATAAGTGAACTACCGGGGGCAAGAATGGTTGATTTCCGATTCCCGTTAGCCGTAGCCGAAGATAAGAGAGGCTACGTTAACTCTTGTCCTACTGTTTCTAACATCCTGTCCTGTTTTTTACTCGAAATGGAGCTCGCTGTGGCTGGAAATTGCTCTCCCGCTTTCTTCAACAAGAGTAAGATCACCCATTACTGCAATCCTCTTGCTCTAATAAATGGCAATTTCAATTTCATACCTTTAACGTACACCAACCTTCGATCGCCATTTTGCTTGGCATAGTAATTGCAGTTGGTAAGAGTCGTTTCTGTCGCGATTTTTTCTTTCTTTAGGTGCCAAGGATGCGATCCTATTTAAGAGCTTAACCTACTGGATGTTGGGGGCGATGAGAGATGAACTGGTTTTGATTCGGTTGGGGGTGAGATTGATAAGATAGGCAGCGATTCGATGAGGCCTTAATTGGGCAATCAAAGATTTGATGGGGGTTGGGTTGTTTTTCATTTGTGCTATTGTGGGTTTTTAGTGAAGCGGACCTCCTGAAAATTTGGTGAAACCACCTTACCCACTTTCCCTGTTGATCTTTCATGGCCATTTGGATGGTCCTCTTGATTGATGATTAGAAAGATGGCCACTTGTTTCTCTCATGAGCCAAACCAAACTTTTTGATGGTGTTGTGGCTGTTGAGGGAGCGTTAGGGCAGTCTGGGGATTTTCTCGTCTCTGGTGACAGTGCGGGCGCTTCAATGAGGTGGTCACGTAGTACACACGAAGAGTGGTGACTTGTTTCCTTTGTCAGTGTTGATTGTCCCAACTGTCTGCGGTGGCAGTAGTTTAGAGATTGAACTTATAAGAATGGGGAAGGGGTCATGCTTTAATGGTTTTGAGGGTGTAGCAACTCCAATGTCATGGATTGACGGCGCTCAATGTAGTATTCTTTCACATTTGGTGATGGTTCAGCAGTAGCATAGGGTGAAAGCGATGGCTTGCATTGGTTTCTACATACCCGCAATATCATCATCCTAATCCGTATAACGACCCGCAATAAAATAAATGCGCATATTGTTAGATTCTCATGCTTAGATAGCTCAAAATTAAGGTGCAAGTTTTGCGCGATTCTCTCTATGAGCTAAATTGTCTTCTAACTGGTATAGTGGTCTTATTTCTTGAAGAAAGATGCGAGAGAGTTGAAAATTACAATTTTTAGTTCCCAGGCAAGCTGTAGGTGGCGATTGGAGGTTGATTTTGCTGCCAATTTTTTTGCCTTACCTTACATTATTTGGCTTTTCCTGTTATGATTTAGTTTCTGGTAATCTGGGATACTGGTCTATCAATACTGGTTTTTACATAGAATTAACTGGCACCAAACTGGAAGTCATTCTTAGAAAAATTTCCTCCCTGAAGTAACACGGTCAATGTGGAAATAGAAAAAGAAACTAGACAGATTTTTGAGCCAAGATACTGTGATTGAACTTGAGTTTTTCTTTGTTTTTTTTCCCTCTCTGAGCTGGAAGGCAGGATGGATACCAAGATTTTAGATAGCTATATCGCACGGCCATGTTATTGCCCACTGTTATTGCGCCCTTATGTTAGACATCCAAATGGTGCCCTCAAAATTTTGTCCTGACTTATGGTCTACCTCAAATGGGAACTGTTCTGGTGCATTTATTTTGCTTTTGTGACCAAGAGTTGCATCAAGATGCTCTTGCCTTGGCACAACACCTCAAGGTTTAAACATTTAAAGTAATTTAATAGATGTAACCTGTTGCAAATACCAATTACGATGAGAGACAACTAACCAACTGAATAATTTTAGTTTTGACACCATATAGGAAGCATGATGACGCACTATGAATTCCTGTGGCTCTTGAAGCTGATGTTTGTTTTTGATATTTTTTAAGCAATTAGGGAGTCCGGGTGTAAAGTTCATGAGTCCCTTACAGTTCCCTCTTGTTTCCCTGCTGGTGTAAAAGTTCAAGACATTCAACGAAGAAAAAGACCAATTTCTTTTGCACTACCAGAAACAGCCATTTCCATAGCAGTTGTTGCCACTGCAGTGGGTGCTGCCGCCACTCTTCTTATAAAGAGAACCAAAGCTTCTGAAGAGACTGAGGTGCAATCAAGTACACCATTTTAAGCAATTTTTTTATATCGAAAGGGTTAATTTTCTTGTAGATGTTATCAAGGAACCTACCTACATAGGTTCAAATAGCGGGAAATCTCAAAATCCCTCATGCATAGCCCATGTTTTTTTTGGTTGGACTAACCTAAACGGCGATCTTAGCATTTCTAGTTTGTGAAATATTTATTTTCTTGTTTCTAGTAACTCCACCCTGCTTAATTCTATCCTAAAATGATTTTCCCTGTTTCCAAGATGCCAACTTTTTTTTGCCATATGCTGTCATTTGAATGAGGTTTAATGTTAAAGTAATACCGAGTATGGCAAGCATAGAGAGACACTTTTTTTATACGGTAGATTATGCTATCGAAAAATATCCTGCTTGTGGTGCTTTCATTTGATTTCTCCATAGTTTAACTCTGTCCTGGGCGGTACTGAAGTAGATTGAGGAGAGGAGATTTCTGCATTGTAACTTGCTGTGGGAAAAAATTCAGCTAAACCATGATTTGGAGAGTGGTTATAATTCAACCATGCGGATGAATGTCTTCAATTAGTTCTGTATGGATATCTTTTTGTCCTTTGCGTAACATCTTGTCAAATTGGAAGATCAATTCTATCGAAGTTTATGCTGAGAAACAGAAAATTCTGCTTGCATACCGAAGTTCTTCCGAGAGAATAGTTTTATGAAATTCTGTCATATGCAAGTGGGTGAATTTTCTTTGGAAAGTTCTCTTTTCGCTCACAGTCTACATTGTTTCATACGAGTCTGAGTTATCAAACAACAAACCACAGAGTACTTTCCAGAACATAATGATGCCTAACTGAAATTGGCCAACCCACTTGTAAACGATTTATCATCGGCTTATTCTGCATGATGAAGTTCTGTTTCTTATGCCATGTTTGCCTGAAGAATGCAGATCCCTCTGAAAACTTGTGAAGACTGTGGAGGATCTGGTATATGCTCCGAGTGCAAAGGTGAAGGCTTTGTGCTTAAGAGACTGTCAGAACAAAGTGCCGAGAAGGCAAGATTGACCGCGAAGAACATGGCCACCCGATATACTGCAGCGTAATTCTCATAGGAAACTTCTTTGATACTCCTCAGTCGCACTGTGCGATAGACTGACAATTTGACTGTTGATATGATGACAGGCTTCCCAAGAAATGGAGTTACTGTACAAAGTGCTCTTCCTCCCGTTCTTGCATAATTTGCGGCGGTCGAGGGAAGTTAAGTTTATAGCTCTGCTGTAGTGTCTCCTGATGGGTAGATGAATGAGTCTATAAACTTCTATCTTGTTCTAGTTGAATTCAGCCTGGCCATCTTCAGTTTTGGTGGTTTTAGTGTTCATTGCATTTTCTAGAATATACATGTTAGACTGAAATTAAACGGCTGTAATGGAAATGTTCGAGATACACAGTGCCGAGTAATTGCTGTCAAGCTCATTCTCAGCTCGTTATACTCACCGTAAGGACGACCATTTTGTTTCAGATCTTCATATTGGAAAAACTTGTGCATTGTGTAAATGGATGCAGCGGTCGCTTTGGGTGCATTTCAAGAATTAAGTTTGCTAAACAGCTATTTAACTGCATTTCTAGTCATACCCATTATGTAGGAAACGGATTCCAAAAGCAACACACGAGAAATATAAAACACGCCCAAGAACTTCTTGAATCACCTATCGAAAACAGGTATATCACGCGACGGAACATTCCTTGATTTTCACGGATCAAATGCTTTCGATGCAGTCTTGAGAGGGCGTTCATCTACCGTGTTCACGCTCGGGAGAGGAGCAGAAAACGTCATCCCTTTTTCACTGTTCTTTTCCTCTCTGTAGAAAGAACGTCATTTTTTCAACCGACTGAAGAACGTGAGGATTTTCTTTTTCACGTTCAAGAAAGCAAGTAACCGCCTTATGCAGCCTATGGGCTTGGGCGGGTTTAGCCCAACATTGGCGGCCCACCACTGAGAAAGCAAGTAACCCGGAAAACCCATCACTTCTCTTTGGCGAGGTCACTGAGAAATGCAGGAGAGATCTGCAAAATGGACGGGAAAAGAAGAAGCTACATCTCTGATATATGCCGCTAACACTTCTTTCATTGCACGGGGTTATGATTAGAGCTGGAAAATTTGTGTCTTCATACTAGGATCGTATCGTGTCGATTTTAGTTTTAACCCGAATCATATGTTTGTCAATTGCATAATATAGCTCTGAAACTCAAACATGACACATACTAAGCTGGTTACATGATCGTGTAGGACATTAACACGAATATTAAGATGTCTAAATATGTGTAAAAGTATCGTGTTGACACGAATAATATGTTAAATGTCCAAGGGTGGCATTCTCGGGTCAACCATAATTGGCTTTGAAAAAGGTCAACCTGCGAACGACATATTTATCGTGGTTCATTAACGGGTTTATGAGCCAAACAAACCTCAACTCCAGTACTTTTAATTATATGTCGTCCAAATGGGACGTATGGAAAATTTCCAGCCCTACTTTTCATCCAAAAATCATGTAGTTATTGCCTCTAATAGTTTTAAGTATGACCATCTACTAAGTGCCTACACGACAATAAAAGGGAAAGCGGCACAAATGGCCTCTGAGTTTTGACTTGATGTGCAATGCGATCCCTAAACTTTTAATTTACTTAATGTAGCTCATGAACTTTAGCTCAATGTACAATGACGTCCTTGAACTTTCAAATTATTCAGTGTTGTCTATATGCTTTTGGTATATGCTCAATTTAGTCTTTGGATCATATGAAAATATTCAATATTGTCCTTGAACTCGAATTAATTAAAGGATGACATTGAACATTTTCATATAGTTTAGGGACCAAATTAAACATATGCAAAAAAAAAAAGTTCAAGAATCACATTGCAGTTCGGGGATTACATTGCTTAGTGGTTTAAAGTTCATAGACCATTTGTGTCAAGATCCCAAAAAAAAAAAAAAAAAAGATACGAAGGAAGCAATTGCTGGTCATAAATCTTAGATGAAACTCATCTTACTCGGTCCACAAGATTAGTTGATAAATTTGAACAATTGCCTACTTAAAGGCGGATTTTCCATCACAGAACAAGGAAAACAAAATCCTTTGTATAATTAGATCTGATGATGGGTTTTGGTTTTGGCATTCTGTAGGTTGTCGTCATTTCTGCTAAATGCCTCGCAGCATTTGATCTGACCTGCTCTTCAGCATCCGAGGCCAGTAAGGAATCAACCAATGAAAAGCAAAACACGAGTCCCCTCTGCTAGCTTTTAATTTGTATTTGTAAATTTTGAGTCGGAACAAACGAAAGAGAGAATGTCAACAGAAAACCGTCTGAATAATGTCCCCCCATTACAAGTGAGATCATATTGTTGATTATAGCCTTTCGCCACTAGTCTCAACCTGTCCAAGTAAGAGTATTCATTCGTCGCGGAAAATTGTCCAAAAAATCTTAAATTTATTGCACTTTTGTCAATCTATTCCTAAATTTTTAATTTTGCCAATTCAATCCTAAATCTTTTCATGTTTTATCAATTGAGTCCATCTGACGAATTTTGGTCAGAAATCGCTGACGTGAAATCTTTCGTAGCGTTTTAACTTTCTTTTAAATCTTTTCTTCTTTCTTTCTTTTCTTTTTCTTTACCATCGCCGGAGAAGGATCATCTGGCTGAGCCCTGGCTCTCGGCCGATGAGGGCCAGGTGAACCTCGCCCAATGGGCGTTGAGGACCTGGCAAACCTCGCCAGCCACAATAAAGAAAAAAGAAGAAGAAAAAAAAATAGATTCAAAAAATAATTAAAATAGTGTTAAAAATTATTCCCGTCAGCGTCGGTGACTGGCCAACTTCCATATCAACAGCTTTCGGTCGAAATTGGGCAGATGAACTCAATTGGCAAAAAGTAAAAAGTTTAAAATTGAATTGATAAAAGTATAATAGATTTAGGATTTTTTTGATAATTTTTTCCTTACGGTGCAACTTATGGCCACCTGTATCAGATTTGGATAGGGTTTTTGGCGATCATTTGACTTGGGATATTCCTCTTTGCCTGTTCTTTCTCCTGATTCAGTATTATTCAAAATTCTAAGTCAACGTCTCTCCTCAAAATAATGCAGCTACCACAAAATTTCCCCGAATGAATTGCCACCACATCCTTGATCTGGAACATCCCTGATCAGACTTTTATAAGACTTCCCGGTGTAGTTATTAATCAGAACTTAGTTTATTAATGTGTTGGATTCTTCATGACCCTAACGTTTAACGAAAACTGCTAGTCTAACAGTATCATAATTTACTCGACAACCCACGATCTCTCAATAAATAAGTGTATTATGCAAAATACACAGTGATGGTGTGTAGATCTATGGTGAAGATTGTAATGTTCTAACCGTACTGGCCCGGTGACGCATTTCCCATATTCACCCTAGAGTTCCTTTGTTTTCTTATTTAATGTGTCTTTTTGAGCAGTATGGAAAGCACTGGGTAAGTAGAAGCTAAATTGTCAGAATTTGAATGATAGCATTATACTTGTAAACTGTGTATTGATGATGACCCAGTACATGACTCCCATCTGATTGTCTGTGTCTGTTGTTAGGACAAACACATAGCACATCCCTCTATAGGCAGTCCAATGACACTGTTTCAGGCATAGCAAGAGCTTAAAATAAACAACTCCAGATGGAAAAGATGAAGAAATGACACACACACAGCTCTTCTTCTTATTGTGCACCTTGGGAACCATAATCCTTCCCTTCCTACCACGACTCTCTTGATTTTTTTTTTTTCTTCCTTTGGGAGAATTTCCTAGACGTGCGATGGGGTCACCCCCGGGCGGAGTCGGGGCGGAGGCGGACCTTCCTCCCGCGCTCGGAGCGGCTGTTCTCGGCAAACTTGAGGCTCCCTTGGTGCATGCCCTTGCGCTTTTCCTATCGTCATATCTAGACCCGTAGTAGTAGAACTCCTCCGTGGACTTCACCACGTCCTTCGACGGCGGGAAGAACATTGCTCCCCCACTGCGGGAGTGCACCAAGGTCACTGGCAGCGTGCAGCACACGATCATGACCCCCATAAGGGAGAGGCCGGTCGCTGTGGAGAAGCTGGCGCTTGCAAGAAGATCAGTTGGGTCAGTCCGCGAACCGAAGTTTCCTCCCGCGCCGGTGAGACCCGATATGACTCCCAGGGACGGCGGGAAATGAAGGGGATGACCCAAACGTCGCCCCGCATGCTGCTTGAGCTCCGATAGAGAAAGGATCATGGCCAGGATGGCGATCGGGAGCGAGTTAGCACGGCCGAGCCAGATGCAGAAGACTCCTCCTAGAGTTTGGAGGATCCAAAGAACCCACAATCTGCCTCTCATGCCGAAGTATCTGGCTCGAATAGTCCGAAGCAAATCCACCGAATGGACGAGCCAAAAAGTTTGCCATCCCGAACGCAGCGGCAATTACTCCGGCAGTGTGGAGTTTAAGATCAAAACTGTCATTAGGCAAGAGAGATAGATAGTAAGTCTCTTTTTCCATGGAGTTGACAATATAAGGGGTTCCATGGTTCGATGAAGCATGAGTTTACCGGTCATAGAAGTATTCGGCGATGACATTGTCGATCGATAGCTCGACACCCATGGAGTAGCCATAGAGCAGAACAAAGATCCATGTCCTATAGTTCGTAACAGCATACCACAAAACTGAAACATCGATTTTTTTATAGCTGAGACAATGTCCAATGACGATGATAACGATGTCCACAACAATGTAGCCACATAGCTTCGCTCACCTTGGAGAACTTATCCTTGGCAACATGACCCTTCTTTTGCAGTGTGCTCAAATTCCCATCAGGCAGGTCTTGGCCAAGAGTGAGGACCAAGATCCCCATGATCACATGAAGCCAACCGGGACGAAGAAGGCGATCCTCCAGGCACTGAAGGGTGTCGACCAGTCTTCCGGATCACCTCGTAGACCACGGGCATGAGCAGCTGGGTTATGCCGCCGCCCATGTTGCCCAGCCCAGCCGGCAGCGGTGCCGTTGACAAGGCCGATGATCTTGCTGTTGAACATTGTGCTCATCCAGTACTGGCATGAGACGAAGGTGGCGAGGGAGAAGCCGATCATGAAGCGGACGGCGATGTAGCCGCCGGCGTTAGAGACGAAGGACATGCAAAAGACGGTGGGGGCGCTGAGCATGATGAGGAAGGCGCAGCCATAGCGGGGGCCGAGGAGGTCGCAGACAGCGCCCATGATGAGCCTGGACAGGATGCTGCCGGAGACGGAGGCAACCCCGGCATTGCCGATGTCAGCCTTGGTAAGGTTGAGGTTGTCGCGGATGATGGGCACAAGAGGGGCGGCGGCGAAGGTGGAGACGAAGCAGACGGAGAAGGAGATCCAGGATAGGTGAAGGTTCTCATGTGGGGGTTGGCCAAGGAGCGGACCTTGAAGACCTTGGCCTTGTGCTCGGAGTCCACAGGGAGAGCAAAATTGGCCGTGGCGTCGGTCGGGACGACCGGGGAGGCCACAGAGAAGGCGAAGGTCTGCTCTTTGCCGGTCACTCCATGCATCGAGCTTCCCGGCGAGCCCTGAATATCACCCATTTTAGAGAGAGAGGTGAATGATCTTTGCGAGAGAGAAACAACAGGAATGTGTTGAGTGATCTGTGCTAAAGAGAGAGAGAGAGAGAGAGAGAGGTGTCTATGTGAGCTAGTTTGTGTGTTTTTTGGATGGTGTTGTGTCGGGGACGGGGTACACATATATACCCAGGGTTTAGGGTTGACTTTGCAAAAATAGCCAATGGAGATTCCGAATGGTTGCACAGAAAGTCAAAGAAAATAAAGTGAATCCACTTCGCCGCATCTATTAATCAACATGGAAAGAGTCTCATCGTATATCCCAAGGGATCACTAAGGGGCCCCACTTCAATTATGCACGATATCTAATGATAATTTTTCGAGATGATAAGATGATATGACGCAAACTTTGCTTGTAGAGAAGTCAGAACATTAACGTAACACGACACGATTTAACTCGATTTCGCCGTGAATCGCCACCCTTTGTCATTCCCTTCTCCAGCTGAAATGATTCGGTGGCAACCGCCAAAAAAGATGGTCAGAACCTTAGTGATGGGTAATAATATTGTGAGACTATCGCGCACGTTAACTTAGGTCATGTTTGGTAGAACGAAGTGAGACTAGACAAAATTGCAGCTTGGGTTCTATCAATCGCCAAATTCCGTGACTTTCGCTTACTCTCTAGCACACCCTCATGTCACTAGGCTGTCCAAGTTGAGGCCACATTAGTATTGACCTGATTTTGTGGTTTGTGCGGAAATATGTTACCTGATCTCTATCAATCAATCGAAAAACCTTTTTGTTCAAGTTGACTTACATGTTGTGTTCACAACTATAAGTTCAGAAAGAGACCCAATTGTAAATTCAATTTACTTTTTCCGACTCTTTAATCAGTCGATCGACGCAAATGGTTCTTGTTTTTACCATGCTGTTCTCGCACATGCAAAAAACGCAATGAGGAGGGGAAATTAAACAAAATATCAAAGTATAAAATGGTGATTCTACGTTGTCCATTCAAGCACTCCATGAGATGATGATGAGTACATTTCACTGTAAATGCAGAGATTCAGAAATTTTCGGATCCTTCTAGAGACCTCCTTAAGTTAAACCCTAATAGCTGCATTAGGGTTAGTAAATTCAACAGCATAAATCAACTCTTAATGTCATAAAATAAAATAAAATAAAATAAAATAACATCAATTTTGACGCAATATAATGCGAAATGCGAAGCAGGAAGAGGGAAATTTTGCAAAGTCAAATAGCATGAAAATGGGTAAATATTTGCTGATTTCAAAGAAAAACCTAATAATTCATTCCCAATAATAACATGCTTGCCCTAAGCACAAACACTTGCTTGATAAAGTAATGTTTTCTCTTATTCCCAAATGCCCCACAACATGTGCTGCCTCCTCCTTCTCAGGTCAAATGATCCACAACTCCATTTGTTTTCGCCACAATCTCACATTTTGCTGGTTGATGGAGACAAGAACATATATGATAATGTCGAACCCTAACCCTTCACAGTCCAGAGAGCTTCGAGTCATTTGTTTATGTCCAAGAACTTAAACACAAGAAGCTGACTAAGTTCTTGCGGACACAAGTGGTTGGCAAATTGCGCCAGATGATGAAGATGCTTCAGAGCCCCTTTACGTTCCTCAACCGCTGTTGCATCATGATTGCATGTATTTTTATGTTAATATCACGAACAACCCCGAATTAGTACACATGTAATAAATTTACCACAAACTGGTACACATGTGACAAATTTTCCTTTATTAGTTTTCGTTAAATTAGATTAATACTACGAAAAATCTCAAAATTGGTACATTTGTGACAATGGAGGGTAAAAATCTCAAACCGGTAAATCTGCCAACTGAGCAATTTGACATGTAAAAATTAACGAAAATTAACTGAGGATAAATTTTGTTGGGTTTTGGACAACAAAAAACCCATAAAAGTGAATGAGAATTGTGGTTAGAAGTTAGTCCCACATAGGATGGAAGAGAAGATAGAAATGGGTTTAAATAGAGTAGTCTCTCTAATGGATTTGGGCCACAAAGGGCACTCCATTTTTTTGTGGAGAAGAGAAGACCTACACAAAGATGGATCGGCCCCCGCGCGCGCCGTCGCCGCCGTCCGTTAGGCTGGGTCTGGGTCCAATCTTATCTTTTTGGAACTCGGCCCATTTATTCCATCAGTTTTTTTTTTTCAAATGGACACTATGAACTAGTGTTCGAATAGATACTTTTCTTTTTCGAACATATATGTCTGTTCGTAATTTCCATTGGTTCGAGTTCGTCAATAACCGAACACCGAACAAGGTATTGATTCGGTTCATGACTATTCATTTTTAACTAAACACCGAACAAGTTTTTCGACTTGGTGACTCTTCAGCCCGCGACATATATTACATTCGGTTTTTCCCTTTTCCAAACGATATGACCCACATTCTGTTTTCTCGAAAATCATCTTCATTCATTCTTTTTGCGATTTCTCCCAAAGTTGCGTTCGACGTTTTCTCTTGGAGGAGTACCGCTTCTAAGAGAAAGGTGATCCGTTCTATCCTGGGAGACAATTCGTCCAAGAACCTTTGGTACCGATTGAGGGGACTAATTTGTCTTAAGGACACAACGTGAACTCGTTGAGTTCGGATTTTCATCTTCAATTGAGTTTCTCGTCTGCTTCGCAATTCAGTTTGTCTAGAGAATTTTTTATTTTGCACGTACAAACGATTATAGTCGACAATAAATTTGCCTTAAGTGCACCGATTTTGTGTTTTGTATGGTCACTAGTTTATGGTAAATTTATCGTACGTATGCTAGTTTGGATTTTTTTTTTGTAATATCAACCTTATATTTTTATACGTGGAGATGATGACGAGGGTCTGTTCAATAGTCAAAAGAACAATTGTAAAGATTAATGATAACTTATCTATCATAGCAGCTTGTGTCGATCCCCATGACTCATAGCTTGGTAGGACAAGGAGAAGTAGGTTTCACCCCCTGGGGATTGATTACGCAGGTTTTGGCCATGGTGTCTGGCTCTGCTTCTGCGGCCTTTCAGCTATTAATCAATTCTGATAGAGGTGAAAAGCTCCTCGATGCTTTGTTAACGTAGGTCTCAAGATTATCGATTAAGAAATGGGGTTGCTCGGTGAGTTATTTTTCGCATAAAAACAAACAAGCGGCATCATCGAACAAAAACACGGCCGGCGCACGCGCGTGACTAATTGATTACTCCATGAAGTGCGTCTTTCATCGGTTAAATGGAGGTTGAAGCTGGCTAAGAACATACATGAACCTTGAGAGTTGCTTCCCATGGCTATAACAGAAGTCCGAAAGCCTTCAATAGCGGAACGACGCCATTCTCCCCTCCATCGGGTTCCCCCATCCGAAAGCCTGCTTCTTTCTCGACGCTGCAACCAGTCGAGTGCAACTTTGATGCGAAGGCGGCCTCGATTCTGGACTTCACCAGTTCGATACCGATCGCCCGAGCTGGCTAAGAACATACATGAACCTTGAGAGTTGCTTCCCATGGCTATAACAGAAGTCCGAAAGCCTTCAATAGCGGAACGACGCCATTCTTCCCCTCCATCGGGTTCCCCCATCCGAAAGCCTGCTTCTTTCTCGACGCTGCAACCAGTCGAGTGCAACTTTGATGCGAAGGCGGCCTCGATTCTGGACTTCACCAGTTCGATACCGATCGCCCGAGCCGAATTTTTAGCTCCACCCTTTGTGCATTCCCCTGCGTGATCTGATCAAGAGCAACACCATGTGGCTATCTGTTCTTCCTACTTCTCATCTCCATTCCATTCCATGCGTGGATCGCCATACTTTCACCCAGCAAATGACCGCGGCTCGTTACGCAGGACTTCATCCACAACCCCCTTCGATCAGGCAAAAGCAAACAGGAATCGGTTGTCGTTCAAGAATTTGTCAGGACCTAGTAGGATATAATTTACCAGGGCGCTAGTAGAATAATCAGTAAATACACCTGCCAGTTTTAATTTTGTGATGTTAATTAAGTGTTACAAAGCACAAATCAAATACTAATTAAATATATCGTGCAATCTATAATTACAGTCTAGTTCTTAAGAACAATCCAATGTTATTAACGTACGAATCTTTACAATTGCATTTCGCATTTAAAATTTCAAGCATCAATTTACTATCAATCACCACAAGTGAAATTTTTAAATTGCCAGGAAGGTCCGGAGAATTTAACAAGGATGTTTGGATATTAAATTTCATTCAAGAAGATTTGTGAAACTCAAAGAGCAAGAATTTAGATCGTACGGTCATAAAAAAAATCACGAAGAAGAAACTTCGACCACAATTAACCCCACAAACGGAACGAAAATCCAGACTGTTGTTCAGTTCTTGATTAAAGTATATCGAGAAATATCTGCGGCTGCTCTGAAAAAAACACTTAATCCGAAGACTTCCTAATTCGACACAGCTTAAGTTTACCAAAGATAGTCAATATTTCCTGATTTAACTCGAGTTGGGCTATCACTGACTCCTATATATAGTTTCCACGATCTATTCGCGTTGACTCCATTGCTCTTTTCCGTACTCTTGCTTTTACTCAATCTTTAGGGCTAACATGCTTTCTATACATATGGTTTGCTTCCACGATGACGAAACCACGGCTAATGAGCCGCCGTCGTTACCTGTTGGGTTTGCGAGGTCGAGCGCGTTCACAATCACAGGCTCGGTAGGCTGATCATCAGGTCGAGCGCGTTCACGACCGCAAGCTCGATAGACCGATCGTCAGTCTTGATACTGAATGGTGCCTAAGTTCCGAGCAAAATGAGGATATGTATTGGTCGCAACCCTCCTCCAGCTCTGCGTTGGCCACAAGTGCCTTATCTTTCAGACCCTTCACGCGAGGTACATTCCCAAGTCACTCTTGGTGCTCATCGCCAATGTGAACTATATTTTCATCGGAGTGGGCGTGGTGAAGACGAGAGGAAGCTCAGCAAAGACTATGGCCTCGACGTGTCGTGCACCGTCGACATCTGTGGATTGGTGGTGAAGAGGTTGAATAATGACTTGTGGGGTTACAAGGGTCTCAAGAAGCTGTACAAGGAGATCCTCCATGAAGAGCTTGAAAAGCCGAAGGAGATTACATGGAGCAGATGGGACAATGAGGTTCTCACGGATCGTCAAATTGAGTAAGGGTGCCTCGACGCGTTCGCTTCTTTCGAACTCGGTAGAGTTTTGAGGGCATCGACGGGGAAGAGGATTTTTAATGTTTGGTGTATTAGAATTTTGGAGGAAGATATTTGCCTTCGATCTTCATCAATTTCATTTGAACAAGCTAATGTACCTACCCAAATTGGATTGGGACTTAGATTCCGTTGTAAAACTTTACGAAGCAATCGAACTTTTAATTAATAAAGAGCATATTCGCTTGACTTCCATAATTCGACTACTCAAAAGAGCTCGCATTCTAAAGAGAGAAATTCCCACATAGAGAGAGAATTCGCAAGAGAATACAAAGGAAGGCCGTTTTTTTTTTTTTTGGTCAGTATAAAGGCTGGTTAGAGTATCCAAAAAATTGTATGTTTCAATTTTGTTATACTTGTTATGTTTTCTTTTTTTTTTTTGGATCGGAGTTATACTTGATATGGTGAGTTGAAGGAAAATACTAAGAAAATACGACATCGTGTAATCTCGAGAAAATTTAGAATAGTCCGAAGGCGCTCCTCATTTCGCACGAAGCTTGCAGGCGGCATCGATGACGGTGCCGGCGGAGTTCAGGTAGTACCAACTCAACTCCACAAAGAGCTTTTATCCTGCACATGCAATAAAAAAGAGTGGCTTCCTACCTTCGATATTTTTTACATGATAGTCCCACGAAAGCAATACTCTACATTGTTAAGATCGAATAGATATGATTATTTACTTGAATATGCAAACGATATAATTACGTATTGGAGGATTTTATTATTAGGATGCTTCAAATCTTCCTTTCTTGGTATTTTTAGGTACATGAAGTGTGCCCTTTTGCTAGTCTTGGTTATTTCTCCGTTTGGGCTCGGAGAACAATCAAAAGGAAACTTGGACCACAATTTAACCCACAAACGGAACGAAAATTGAAATTGTCGTTCAAATCTTGATTGAAATATACGGAGAAATCTCGGCTGCTCCTCTTGAAAATCGCCGTTTGTCGCCACGAAACTAAGCTTTTTGGGATGTGAGAGAAAGTCTGATATTTTCTAAGTCAACCCAACTTAGGTTGCAACTGAATCCTATATATATTTTGCAAAATCACCCAAAAAAAAAAAAGTCATAAACTTCTTATAATTATGTCAATTCAGTCCTAAACCTTCTTCTTTTTGTCAATTTAGTCCTAATTAAACCTTTTGTATTTATGACAATTCGGTTCATCCGGCCAATTTTGATCACCAATCAATGCCTTGTATGCCAGCCATACCACTTAATATGGCCGGCGTTGACATGGACAAAATATTGAATTTTTCTTTTTGCCTTTTTTTGCGGACTTAGAGCCATCGAGGGCGAGGGCGCTACTACCCTCAACTAGCCCCAGGGGAGTGCGTCCCTACCCTCACCGGCCCTAAGCCAGGGAAAAAACAGAAAAAGTAAAGCAAAGAAAAAAGTATAAGAAAGTACCCAAAAAAATATTAAAATACTATTAAAATTTGTTTACAATAGCGCCGACCGTACCATGTAGGACGGTGGATATCCACGTTATTGATTACCGGTCAAAATTGGCTGGACTCAATTGGTAAAACTTGAAACTATTTACAATTGAATCTGTAAAAAAAATATCTAGGACTGAATTGGTACAATTATAATAGATTTAAGAATTTTCTTATAATGTTCCCTATTTTGCATACCGCTTCGGGTTTATTTCATCGTTCCTTTACCTATTCTGGGTCACCGACGAACCCGCTATGGTTAGCCGCTGAATTCACGAGGTCGAGCACATCCACTCTCGAAGGCTAAGTAGGCTAATCATGGGCCTCGATACCAAGTGGTGTGCTTCCGAGACCAGTGAGGACGTTTACCGAGTCACAACCGTCCAGCTTTGTGTCGGGCCATAAGTGGCTCATCTTCCAAGTTCACGCGAGATACATTCCCAAGTCACTCTTCGTGTTCATCACCGACGTGAACTACACTTTTGTCAGAGTTGGTGTGGATGAAGACGCGAGGAAGCTCACCAAAAGGCTACGGACTTGACGGAGCGGTGCGCCATCGTCATACATGGAATGGCGGCGAAAAGGTTGCGGAACGACTTGTGGGATTACAAGGGTCTCAAGGAGCTGTCCAAGGAGATCCTCCGTAAAGAGCCCGAAAAGCCAAATGAGATTACATTGAGCAGGTGACACAATAAAGCGCTCATGAATCGTCAAATCAAGTATGGGCGGCTCAACGTGTTCGCTTCTTTCGAGCTCCGGAGAGTTTTGAAGGCATCGCCGGTGAATATGGTCTCTGATGATTGGCGTGTTAAGATTGATGAGAACTTCGTGTTTAAGAAAGACATTTACCCTGATCTTCACGAATTTCACTCTGACAAGTTCAGAGAATGTTTTTAGAAAAATTTTGCAACTTATATGAATTGTTTTTTCATCCAAAACATTGTTCGGTCAATGAAATCGTCATCGTATTTTTCCCACCTACTGATCATCGTTTCTTTTATGAAAAAAGGATTAATTCCCCTGCTACATGCTGCAAAAACTTGAGAAATACTTTATATCATCAAGTTCTCCATGAAAAGCAATGAAAATTTAGTGTCATATTTTCTTCTTTTCAGCTTCCAACCGATTTGTTGATTATTATTTTTGCATTTATCATGTAGTATTCTTTTCCCTTATTGCTTGGTGATTTACTTCTAATGACTTCATTGTCCAGTTTAAGTCCAGTTTTCATATTACATATTCTTAATTCAGAAAACAACCTATTTACGGTTTGTTTGTTTCATTGAAATTTTCTACTCGCTCGAATACTAAATCAATTTTTAGTATTGTTATTACGTAAATACTGTCGTACAAAATTAAAATGCATATTCCCTACCACCAGCCTTTGCTGAAAGGAACCTCTCAAATGTTTATTATGGCTATGGCTGTTCGCTAGTTTTATGATGTTAGTGCTATTTCTCAAACGACTCTAGAACGTCGAAGTCGCTTTGTAAAGCATTTCCAAGCGCAATCTAAGAAGGGCCAAGAAGAACATCCCCTCCCAATGCTCAATCCAAGCACTAGACTACAACTTGTATCGTAAACAATGATGTTGAATGACATGGAGCATCAATCAAACACAGGAAGAACCTCTGAGAAACAATAAGCACCTGGCTAAAGCTACTTCAAGTCATTTTCTTTTGAAGCCACCACCGTCACATGAAGGACAATCGAATCGGGAAGCCGGAGAAATGTGAAGAAATAGATTTCCATCAAGAGCTGGTCCCCCCTCTTCTCTGAACTGCTTTGTACAACACAACGCTGACGTACTTGGAATGGAAGCGGTGGGTGAACCCAAGAGCCACGACAGAGCGCGGAGTCTCCCGATTCTCAATGTAAAGGTGGTTTAGGAGCACGCTCATGGGAGGTGGAAGGCTTTCGGAGGCATCTCTGGTCGCAGGGCAGCCAAGCAAAGGGTTCAGAAGTTGCTGCGGGACGAAAGGCGGGTCTCGTGCCTCATCTTCACTCACGGTATACGTGCTGTTGTAACTTGAATCAGGGGATCTTGGAAGCTCAAAACCCACCACAGTCCGTTCTTCCTGCACAAATAGTTACTCCTTCATCTATTTTACTTCAGCGAGGTCAAGCTATGTAACTACAGAGGCTTGTGACTTACGGGATCGTCAGGACACTGATTACTCATCTTGAGAATGACACAAGTCTAGCAGAAGAGATTCATCAAGAAGCGAATTTATGCTATTGAAAAACCTATAAAAAAAAAGACAATGATTAAAAGTCCTGTATAATAGAGTATCTGAGGGAACAAAAGAACCAGAAAAGGCAAGAAACTAATGAAAAGACAAGAAAGAAAGATTTTATCAATTGCTTCATCACAACCCATTGTTAACTGTAAAAGGATTATAGATCCCAGGAAGCACGCATAACGGGAACTATCCTTTAACGTAAGATTTAAGTGTCGAGAGCAAAACCATATGCAATTACAACCAGACCTACTTTAAACTTTGGGAATTCTAGGAAGTAACGAGAAGGAACAAAGGGTACCAAGGACAAAACCACTGCAGCTGGCAACAAATGTTTTAAGGACTTGTAATAGCCATGAGAACCACCTCTAAATTCAAATGGGCTTAAACACCATCCTCCCGTCCGTACCCTGACCTCAGACCGTGGTCGTCCATGCGGCGCATAGCTCCCAGTCAAAGGAGCTGCCGAGAGATTGCAGATTCGCAGAGGAAAGAGGGAGAGAGACATAGCGAACCGAGAGAGGAGGAAGAGCCAAGCATGAACAGTGGGGGAGGGGCCGATGGCAGCAAGGAGGGGGTCAACAGTAAGCAGACAGTGCTGGTGGTGGAAGAGAGATGAGGTTTTATTGGTATGGAGACTAGGGTAGGTCTGTGGGGATTTAGATGCTTGGTATTTGGATGGAGGCAAACTGGGATTTGTTTGAAGGTACGAGAGTCATACTTTTTGAGAACAATATATGAAACTGTTCATGGGACGAAATGTGAAGTAATTTTTTGGCATTTTCCCATCAAATTATGATAGTAGTGAAACAAGACAAACTCAATTGAGCAATTCGAATCCTAATGTAAATGAAATGAAAGGTATAACTGCCCAAGTGGAAAGCATAGAAGGGAAAACTAGGACGGCTTTTAGGTGTTACAATTAGAAAATAGGTTCACTAGAACTAACTATGCAAGGAATGTTGATTGAAGTCAAATGGAGACAACACACAGCCAGAGGAAAACAGAAAGTAGAGCAGTTTACAATTAAAACCTCCCAAACTCCATTGCCACATTTTGCTTAATATGCTCCCAAAAGGTAAAGAATAATTTAAGTGGATTGGTGCAAAGCACCAGATGTATTTTATCCTGAAGAATCAGCATCGGACACAAAAAGTGTCAAAGAAAGGAATTTCCTGGTTTCACTATGTTCATCACCTCACTCTAAGTTTACTAACCTAGGTTTCTCTCAAGAATCTAGTATATCTCATTTCCAGCCCTCAAAAGAGAGGAAGGAAAATAGTTACAAAACTGAAAGAATGGAGGAGCCTTTCTTGAGCATATCCATTCTGATAACCCCAGCATTCATCAAATTACGTCTAAGGAAGACACAACCCATGAGTTGACAAGAAACCAAGCCTTGAGTATATGCTCTCTTAACAGTCTAAGCTCCAAATATCTCAGATTGCTCAAGCTCAAGCCTTGACAGTGGGCAATTATTTCAACACAAGTCAGAGAAAACCCACAATTATCAACTTTGAACTTATCTACTTTGTGCCAGCATAAACTTGCTGTGCGCTGGACTGTCCAACAGAACATTGTACCCGAAAATCGACTGGTAAGAAGTAGAACCAAAAAATTCTCCATCACCCTTTAGTACAGTTAACTATTAGAGTCGGCCACACTCCATAAATATTAAACAGCACATCCCACAATTATCCACTTCAACAAGGAATGAGAACTTGGTTTTGTGTTTGGTCTGACCTTATTAAGATCCAAAAGGGGCTTAAAAATTCCATTTCTATCTTCCCCTGGACCCACCTTATAATTCCGAAATATCTATTCCTCAAGTTCATGGAGTGAAATTGATCCTTTGGAGCAACCGACGAATTGCAAATATAGGCTTTGCAAACAGTCCACAGCTGCCCTAAAACTTATCTTCCCACACAAATCAATCCAAAAACACTGCTTCCCCATTCTGACATAGCGCGAATCCCACCGCCATCATGGCACTAACCAGAGAGAGGGCCACAGTTTACAGCCAATCAAGTTCCTACCCGAAAATCGGGCCCCTCATCTTACACAACCTCCGCAGTTGAACTCGCGCGCCGACACCCCAAAAACGATAACGACACAAACACGAACAGAACACACTACTCGGCACAAATCAAAGTACAAAGGAGCTCAGCTACGCCCTAATTAAACACTACTTAGCATGCAAAAATTCGAAGGGAAGAAACCAACCTGATGGGGGGCAATTCAATTCCAACAATCAATCCGTTGCTACCCCTTCCGAGATCAAATCGGCTTGTACCAACACTCGAGCAGATTCGAATCGACGGGATTGAACCCAGAAACCGATGCAAATCCCAGGAGAATGGACCCAACTCCGGAAGAGAGGAGTACCCAGAAAAGAAACCGGGGCCAATTCCCGAGGGGGCGAACTAAAGATCAAAGCTTTGGGAAACAGAGGCCAGAGAGAAGAAGAGGAGGAGGAGGAGGAGGAGGAGGTGGGCTCTTTCCGGAAGAGAGAGCGATGGCCAGGGGACGTTGAGAATTGAAGTCCGGAAAGGGGGAATTGGAAGGGAATGTCTGAGATAGCTTCCTTCCTTAGAGATGGGGAAGGGAAAAACAACGAGGAAAATAATGTTTTTTTTTCATTTTATTTTATCTTTTTGGGAAGAACGAGTGTGAAGATGGCTCTTTCCCTCTTTCCTTTGAAGGATCCGCCGGGAGAATCTGGTTGAGAGACTCGCCAAATTACTCGGCCAATAATAATAATAAATAATAAATAATAATATAAATAGTCTCTGAATTTTGACTCGATATGTAATGTGATCATTAAAATTTTAATTTGACTACTATGATCTCTGAACTTTTGAAACATATTCGACTTAATCTCTAAATTATAGAAAAATGTTCAATATTCTATTAATCCAAATTCATGAGTGATATTAGATATTTTCTTATAGTTTGGGGACGATGTTGAACATGTTACAAAAGCAGAGACTACATTGAACAAATTGAAAGTTCAATGACCACATTGCACGTTGGACTAAAGTTCAGAAGCTATATTTGTCAAATTAAAAATTTAGGACCACGATACATATTATTCCAAAGTTTATAGATTATTTGTATCATTTTCCTTATATAAAAACCACACTATCTCTCTCTCT
Organism: Psidium friedrichsthalianum; assembly: GCA_019149425.1. Classification (NCBI taxonomy): domain Eukaryota; kingdom Viridiplantae; phylum Streptophyta; class Magnoliopsida; order Myrtales; family Myrtaceae; genus Psidium; species Psidium friedrichsthalianum. The sequence goes on along the minus strand of JAGVVM010005650.1, from coordinate 13,396 downwards.
CCTCTTGATTTCAGAATGAAAACCAAAACTCTAAAATATTTTCGTTCTGATCCAAACTTTATCTTATGTAACTAAATCCAAACTTTCGCTTATGTGACAAATATTTTCAAACTTATATATGTACGATAAAAATACATTATGTCTACAACAGAAAATGCTGAGTTTTGCCCACATCAATATTGGAACCCAAATTCTCTGCCAAAAAAGAAAAAAGAAATATATATATATATATATATATATATATATATAGGAACCCAATTTTTTTTTGTGTCACAAATACCCAAAATTGTACGATACAACAACAACAAAAAAAATGCTAATTCTTTGTCACATTAGTATATATTTTGGCTTTTGATTGACTGAGAAACAATTCGGGGTATGAATAACGTAGTGGCCATTTCATAATATAACAAAAATAATAACGTCATAATGAATATGGAGTTCAGGGTTTTTTTTTTTTTTTGGGCATTAAGACAAAAAATTGCCCGTAATAGTAAACCTAAATAAAACCCGATCAAATGGACCGAACGAGGCTTTTGAAAAAAGCAATTGGCTCGATGTCGGGGTTAAGAGAATCCAGCCCCGTGGAGCAGCAGTTTCTAAGCACAATGGGGAGTGCGACACTCAGTGCACGGGCAATGCCAACATGACACGATGCGAACAAGACTTATTCGGAAAGAAATAATTCGATTTAATGCGAATATCACATAGTACAAATTTGTTGGGCTTACTTCTGTAAACAATGAAATTTATGACATTACAGACGCTTTGGCTATCCAAGCCAGGTCATAAAAAGTGCGGAAATTTTCAAAAAAGGATTCAAAGTGCTTTCATTTTTTTAAATAAGGGCCTGAAGTGGACGTTATTTCAAATAAAGACCTGAAATGCCATTATCGTCTCAAAAAATGGCCTGAAATGATTAGGGTTATTTCAAATAAGGGTCTGACCTCGCTGGCAGGTCAAATTTTCCTGCCAATTAAGGGCATTTTTGTCAAAATATAAATTTAATATAATTTTTTGTTAAATTAAATTTTAAAAAAGGAAAGAAAAAAGGAAAAATCAAGCAAGAGGACTAATCTCTTGCCTGTGGCTGACGCCCCCACCATTCTGTATTTTTTTTTACTTTTTAATTTTTTAAATCTCTTTAAAATAGAAAAAGGAAAAATAAAATGGTAAATGATCAAAATGTCCCTAACTAAAGTGACTCAGGTCCTTTTTTTATACTAATATAGTCACTTCAGAAGTGACTATATTAGTATAAAAAAAAGGACCTGAGTCACTTTAGTTAGGGACATTTTGATCATTTACCATTTTATTTTTCCTTTTTCTATTTTAAAGAGATTTAAAAAATTAAAAAGTAAAAAAAAAATACAGAATGGTGGGGGCGTCAGCCACAGGCAAGAGATTAGTCCTCTTGCTTGATTTTTCCTTTTTTCTTTCCTTTTTTAAAATTTATTTAACAAAAAATTATATTAAATTTATATTTTGACAAAAATGCCCTTAATTGGCAGGAAAATTTGACCTGGCCAGCGAGGTCAGACCCTTATTTGAAATAACCCTAATCATTTCAGGCCATTTTTTGAGACGATAATGGCATTTCAGTCTTTATTTGAAATAACGTCCACTTCAGGCCCTTATTTAAAAAAATGAAAGCACTTTGAATCCTTTTTTGAAAATTTCCGCACTTTTTATGACCTGGCTTGGATAGCCAAAGCGTCTGTAATGTCATAAATTTCATTGTTTACAGAAGTAAGCCCAACAAATTTGTACTATGTGATATTCGCATTAAATCGAATTATTTCTTTCCGAATAAGTCTTGTTCGCATCGTGTCATGTTGGCATTGCCCGTGCACTGAGTGTCGCACTCCCCATTGTGCTTAGAAACTGCTGCTCCACGGGGCTGGATTCTCTTAACCCCGACATCGAGCCAATTGCTTTTTTCAAAAGCCTCGTTCGGTCCATTTGATCGGGTTTTATTTAGGTTTACTATTACGGGCAATTTTTTGTCTTAATGCCCAAAAAAAAAAAAAAACCCTGAACTCCATATTCATTATGACGTTATTATTTTTGTTATATTATGAAATGGCCACTACGTTATTCATACCCCGAATTGTTTCTCAGTCAATCAAAAGCCAAAATATATACTAATGTGACAAAGAATTAGCATTTTTTTTGTTGTTGTTGTATCGTACAATTTTGGGTATTTGTGACACAAAAAAAAATTGGGTTCCTATATATATATATATATATATATATATATTTCTTTTTTCTTTTTTTGGCAGAGAATTTGGGTTCCAATATTGATGTGGGCAAAACTCAGCATTTTCTGTTGTAGACATAATGTATTTTTATCGTACATATATAAGTTTGAAAATATTTGTCACATAAGCGAAAGTTTGGATTTAGTTACATAAGATAAAGTTTGGATCAGAACGAAAATATTTTAGAGTTTTGGTTTTCATTCTGAAATCAAGAGGAGAGAGAGAGATAGTGTGGTTTTTATATAAGGAAAATGATACAAATAATCTATAAACTTTGGAATAATATGTATCGTGGTCCCTAAATTTTTAATTTGACAAATATAGCTTCTGAACTTTAGTCCAACGTGCAATGTGGTCATTGAACTTTCAATTTGTTCAATGTAGTCTCTGCTTTTGTAACATGTTCAACATCGTCCCCAAACTATAAGAAAATATCTAATATCACTCATGAATTTGGATTAATAGAATATTGAACATTTTTCTATAATTTAGAGATTAAGTCGAATATGTTTCAAAAGTTCAGAGATCATAGTAGTCAAATTAAAATTTTAATGATCACATTACATATCGAGTCAAAATTCAGAGACTATTTATATTATTATTTATTATTTATTATTATTATTGGCCGAGTAATTTGGCGAGTCTCTCAACCAGATTCTCCCGGCGGATCCTTCAAAGGAAAGAGGGAAAGAGCCATCTTCACACTCGTTCTTCCCAAAAAGATAAAATAAAATGAAAAAAAAAACATTATTTTCCTCGTTGTTTTTCCCTTCCCCATCTCTAAGGAAGGAAGCTATCTCAGACATTCCCTTCCAATTCCCCCTTTCCGGACTTCAATTCTCAACGTCCCCTGGCCATCGCTCTCTCTTCCGGAAAGAGCCCACCTCCTCCTCCTCCTCCTCCTCCTCTTCTTCTCTCTGGCCTCTGTTTCCCAAAGCTTTGATCTTTAGTTCGCCCCCTCGGGAATTGGCCCCGGTTTCTTTTCTGGGTACTCCTCTCTTCCGGAGTTGGGTCCATTCTCCTGGGATTTGCATCGGTTTCTGGGTTCAATCCCGTCGATTCGAATCTGCTCGAGTGTTGGTACAAGCCGATTTGATCTCGGAAGGGGTAGCAACGGATTGATTGTTGGAATTGAATTGCCCCCCATCAGGTTGGTTTCTTCCCTTCGAATTTTTGCATGCTAAGTAGTGTTTAATTAGGGCGTAGCTGAGCTCCTTTGTACTTTGATTTGTGCCGAGTAGTGTGTTCTGTTCGTGTTTGTGTCGTTATCGTTTTTGGGGTGTCGGCGCGCGAGTTCAACTGCGGAGGTTGTGTAAGATGAGGGGCCCGATTTTCGGGTAGGAACTTGATTGGCTGTAAACTGTGGCCCTCTCTCTGGTTAGTGCCATGATGGCGGTGGGATTCGCGCTATGTCAGAATGGGGAAGCAGTGTTTTTGGATTGATTTGTGTGGGAAGATAAGTTTTAGGGCAGCTGTGGACTGTTTGCAAAGCCTATATTTGCAATTCGTCGGTTGCTCCAAAGGATCAATTTCACTCCATGAACTTGAGGAATAGATATTTCGGAATTATAAGGTGGGTCCAGGGGAAGATAGAAATGGAATTTTTAAGCCCCTTTTGGATCTTAATAAGGTCAGACCAAACACAAAACCAAGTTCTCATTCCTTGTTGAAGTGGATAATTGTGGGGATGTGCTGTTTAATATTTATGGAGTGTGGCCGACTCTAATAGTTAACTGTACTAAAGGGTGATGGAGAATTTTTTGGTTCTACTTCTTACAGTCGATTTTCGGGTACAATGTTCTGTTGGACAGTCCAGCGCACAGCAAGTTTATGCTGGCACAAAGTAGATAAGTTCAAAGTTGATAATTGTGGGTTTTCTCTGACTTGTGTTGAAATAATTGCCCACTGTCAAGGCTTGAGCTTGAGCAATCTGAGATATTTGGAGCTTAGACTGTTAAGAGAGCATATACTGAAGGCTTGGTTTCTTGTCAACTCATGGGTTGTGTCTTCCTTAGACGTAATTTGATGAATGCTGGGGTTATCAGAATGGATATGCTCAAGAAAGGCTCCTCCATTCTTTCAGTTTTGTAACTATTTTCCTTCCTCTCTTTTGAGGGCTGGAAATGAGATATACTAGATTCTTGAGAGAAACCTAGGTTAGTAAACTTAGAGTGAGGTGATGAACATAGTGAAACCAGGAAATTCCTTTCTTTGACACTTTTTGTGTCCGATGCTGATTCTTCAGGATAAAATACATCTGGTGCTTTGCACCAATCCACTTAAATTATTCTTTACCTTTTGGGAGCATATTAAGCAAAATGTGGCAATGGAGTTTGGGAGGTTTTAATTGTAAACTGCTCTACTTTCTGTTTTCCTCTGGCTGTGTGTTGTCTCCATTTGACTTCAATCAACATTCCTTGCATAGTTAGTTCTAGTGAACCTATTTTCTAATTGTAACACCTAAAAGCCGTCCTAGTTTTCCCTTCTATGCTTTCCACTTGGGCAGTTATACCTTTCATTTCATTTACATTAGGATTCGAATTGCTCAATTGAGTTTGTCTTGTTTCACTACTATCATAATTTGATGGGAAAATGCCAAAAAATTACTTCACATTTCGTCCCATGAACAGTTTCATATATTGTTCTCAAAAAAGTATGACTCTCGTACCTTCAAACAAATCCCAGTTTGCCTCCATCCAAATACCAAGCATCTAAATCCCCACAGACCTACCCTAGTCTCCATACCAATAAAACCTCATCTCTCTTCCACCACCAGCACTGTCTGCTTACTGTTGACCCCCTCCTTGCTGCCATCGGCCCCTCCCCCACTGTTCATGCTTGGCTCTTCCTCCTCTCTCGGTTCGCTATGTCTCTCTCCCTCTTTCCTCTGCGAATCTGCAATCTCTCGGCAGCTCCTTTGACTGGGAGCTATGCGCCGCATGGCACGACCACGGTCTGAGGTCAGGGTACGGACGGGAGGATGGTGTTTAAGCCCATTTGAATTTAGAGGTGGTTCTCATGGCTATTACAAGTCCTTAAAACATTTGTTGCCAGCTGCAGTGGTTTTGTCCTTGGTACCCTTTGTTCCTTCTCGTTACTTCCTAGAATTCCCAAAGTTTAAAGTAGGTCTGGTTGTAATTGCATATGGTTTTGCTCTCGACACTTAAATCTTACGTTAAAGGATAGTTCCCGTTATGCGTGCTTCCTGGGATCTATAATCCTTTTACAGTTAACAATGGGTTGTGATGAAGCAATTGATAAAATCTTTCTTTCTTGTCTTTTCATTAGTTTCTTGCCTTTTCTGGTTCTTTTGTTCCCTCAGATACTCTATATACAGGACTTTTAATCATTGTCTTTTTTTTTATAGGTTTTTCAATAGCATAAATTCGCTTCTTGATGAATCTCTTCTGCTAGACTTGTGTCATTCTCAAGATGAGTAATCAGTGTCCTGACGATCCCGTAAGTCACAAGCCTCTGTAGTTACATAGCTTGACCTCGCTGAAGTAAAATAGATGAAGGAGTAACTATTTGTGCAGGAAGAACGGACTGTGGTGGGTTTTGAGCTTCCAAGATCCCCTGATTCAAGTTACAACAGCACGTATACCGTGAGTGAAGATGAGGCACGAGACCCGCCTTTCGTCCCGCAGCAACTTCTGAACCCTTTGCTTGGCTGCCCTGCGACCAGAGATGCCTCCGAAAGCCTTCCACCTCCCATGAGCGTGCTCCTAAACCACCTTTACATTGAGAATCGGGAGACTCCGCGCTCTGTCGTGGCTCTTGGGTTCACCCACCGCTTCCATTCCAAGTACGTCAGCGTTGTGTTGTACAAAGCAGTTCAGAGAAGAGGGGGGACCAGCTCTTGATGGAAATCTATTTCTTCACATTTCTCCGGCTTCCCGATTCGATTGTCCTTCATGTGACGGTGGTGGCTTCAAAAGAAATGACTTGAAGTAGCTTTAGCCAGGTGCTTATTGTTTCTCAGAGGTTCTTCCTGTGTTTGATTGATGCTCCATGTCATTCAACATCATTGTTTACGATACAAGTTGTAGTCTAGTGCTTGGATTGAGCATTGGGAGGGGATGTTCTTCTTGGCCCTTCTTAGATTGCGCTTGGAAATGCTTTACAAAGCGACTTCGACGTTCTAGAGTCGTTTGAGAAATAGCACTAACATCATAAAACTAGCGAACAGCCATAGCCATAATAAACATTTGAGAGGTTCCTTTCAGCAAAGGCTGGTGGTAGGGAATATGCATTTTAATTTTGTACGACAGTATTTACGTAATAACAATACTAAAAATTGATTTAGTATTCGAGCGAGTAGAAAATTTCAATGAAACAAACAAACCGTAAATAGGTTGTTTTCTGAATTAAGAATATGTAATATGAAAACTGGACTTAAACTGGACAATGAAGTCATTAGAAGTAAATCACCAAGCAATAAGGGAAAAGAATACTACATGATAAATGCAAAAATAATAATCAACAAATCGGTTGGAAGCTGAAAAGAAGAAAATATGACACTAAATTTTCATTGCTTTTCATGGAGAACTTGATGATATAAAGTATTTCTCAAGTTTTTGCAGCATGTAGCAGGGGAATTAATCCTTTTTTCATAAAAGAAACGATGATCAGTAGGTGGGAAAAATACGATGACGATTTCATTGACCGAACAATGTTTTGGATGAAAAAACAATTCATATAAGTTGCAAAATTTTTCTAAAAACATTCTCTGAACTTGTCAGAGTGAAATTCGTGAAGATCAGGGTAAATGTCTTTCTTAAACACGAAGTTCTCATCAATCTTAACACGCCAATCATCAGAGACCATATTCACCGGCGATGCCTTCAAAACTCTCCGGAGCTCGAAAGAAGCGAACACGTTGAGCCGCCCATACTTGATTTGACGATTCATGAGCGCTTTATTGTGTCACCTGCTCAATGTAATCTCATTTGGCTTTTCGGGCTCTTTACGGAGGATCTCCTTGGACAGCTCCTTGAGACCCTTGTAATCCCACAAGTCGTTCCGCAACCTTTTCGCCGCCATTCCATGTATGACGATGGCGCACCGCTCCGTCAAGTCCGTAGCCTTTTGGTGAGCTTCCTCGCGTCTTCATCCACACCAACTCTGACAAAAGTGTAGTTCACGTCGGTGATGAACACGAAGAGTGACTTGGGAATGTATCTCGCGTGAACTTGGAAGATGAGCCACTTATGGCCCGACACAAAGCTGGACGGTTGTGACTCGGTAAACGTCCTCACTGGTCTCGGAAGCACACCACTTGGTATCGAGGCCCATGATTAGCCTACTTAGCCTTCGAGAGTGGATGTGCTCGACCTCGTGAATTCAGCGGCTAACCATAGCGGGTTCGTCGGTGACCCAGAATAGGTAAAGGAACGATGAAATAAACCCGAAGCGGTATGCAAAATAGGGAACATTATAAGAAAATTCTTAAATCTATTATAATTGTACCAATTCAGTCCTAGATATTTTTTTTACAGATTCAATTGTAAATAGTTTCAAGTTTTACCAATTGAGTCCAGCCAATTTTGACCGGTAATCAATAACGTGGATATCCACCGTCCTACATGGTACGGTCGGCGCTATTGTAAACAAATTTTAATAGTATTTTAATATTTTTTTGGGTACTTTCTTATACTTTTTTCTTTGCTTTACTTTTTCTGTTTTTCCCTGGCTTAGGGCCGGTGAGGGTAGGGACGCACTCCCCTGGGGCTAGTTGAGGGTAGTAGCGCCCTCGCCCTCGATGGCTCTAAGTCCGCAAAAAAAGGCAAAAAGAAAAATTCAATATTTTGTCCATGTCAACGCCGGCCATATTAAGTGGTATGGCTGGCATACAAGGCATTGATTGGTGATCAAAATTGGCCGGATGAACCGAATTGTCATAAATACAAAAGGTTTAATTAGGACTAAATTGACAAAAAGAAGAAGGTTTAGGACTGAATTGACATAATTATAAGAAGTTTATGACTTTTTTTTTTTTGGGTGATTTTGCAAAATATATATAGGATTCAGTTGCAACCTAAGTTGGGTTGACTTAGAAAATATCAGACTTTCTCTCACATCCCAAAAAGCTTAGTTTCGTGGCGACAAACGGCGATTTTCAAGAGGAGCAGCCGAGATTTCTCCGTATATTTCAATCAAGATTTGAACGACAATTTCAATTTTCGTTCCGTTTGTGGGGTTAAATTGTGGTCCAAGTTTCCTTTTGATTGTTCTCCGAGCCCAAACGGAGAAATAACCAAGACTAGCAAAAGGGCACACTTCATGTACCTAAAAATACCAAGAAAGGAAGATTTGAAGCATCCTAATAATAAAATCCTCCAATACGTAATATCGTTTGCATATTCAAGTAAATAATCATATCTATTCGATCTTAACAATGTAGAGTATTGCTTTCGTGGGACTATCATGTAAAAAATATCGAAGGTAGGAAGCCACTCTTTTTTATTGCATGTGCAGGATAAAAGCTCTTTGTGGAGTTGAGTTGGTAAAAGAAAACACTCCGCCGGCACCGAACTTCGTCGAATGAGCAGCTGTCTTCGCGCGACAATTTTCCGCCTTCCGCCATTTCAGGAAACTTTCCGACCATAGTATTTCTTAAACTCACCTATATCAAGATAAAAAAAAAAAAAGCACAACAAGATAAAAAATTGAAAATACAAAAAAGGATACTAACCAGATTACAAAAAAAAAAAAAACGGCTTTGTATTCTCTTGCGAACTCTCTCTATGTGGGAATTTCTCTCTTAGAATGCGAGCTCTTTTGAGTAGTCGAATTAAAGTCAAGCGAATATGCTCTTTATTAATTAAAAGTTCGATTGCTTCGTAAAGTTTTACAACGGAATCTAAGTCCCAATCCAATTTGGGTAGGTACATTAGCTTGTTCAAATGAAATTGATGAAGATCGAAGGCAAATATCTTCCTCCAAAATTCTAATACACCAAACATTAAAAATCCTCTTCCCCGTCGATGCCCTCAAAACTCTACCGAGTTCGAAAGAAGCGACCGCGTCGAGGCACCCTTACTCAATTTGATCCGTGAGAACCTCATTGTCCCATGCTCCAGTACTCTCCTTCGGCTTTTCAGCTTTCATGGAGGATCTCCTTGAAGCTTCCCTTGACCCCACAAGTCATTATTCAACCTCTTCACCAATCCACAGACAAGTCGACTGCACGACACGTCGAGGCCATAGTCTTTGCTGAGCTTCCTCTCGTCTTCACCACGCCCACTCCGATGAAAATATAGTTCACATTGGCGATGGCGAAGCACCAAGAGCTTGGGAATGTACCTCGCGTGAAGGGTCTGAAAGATAAGGCACTTGTGGCCAACGCAGAGCTGGAGGAGGGTTGCGACCAATACATATCCTCATTTTGCTCGGAACTTAGGCACCATTCAGTATCAAGACTGGATCGGTCTATCGAGCTTCGGTCCTGAACGATCGCTACCTGAGCGCCTACCAGCCTGTGATTGTGAACGCGCTCGACCTCGCAAACCCAACAGGTAACGACGGCGGCTCATTAGCCGTGGTTTCGTCATCGTGGAAGCAAACCATATGTATAGAAAGCATGTTAGCCCTAAAGATTGAGTAAAAGCAAGAGTACGGAAAAGAGCAATGGAGTCAACGCGAATAGATCGTGGAAACTATATATAGGAGTCAGTGATAGCCCAACTCGAGTTAAATCAGGAAATATTGACTATCTTTGGTAAACTTAAGCTGTGTCGAATTAGGAAGTCTTCGGATTAAGTGTTTTTTTCAGAGCAGCCGCAGATATTTCTCGATATACTTTAATCAAGAACTGAACAAACAGTCTGGATTTTCGTTCCGTTTGTGGGGTTAATTGTGGTCGAAGTTTCTTCTTCGTGATTTTTTTTATGACCGTACGATCTAAATTCTTGCTCTTTGAGTTTCACAAATCTTCTTGAATGAAATTTAATATCCAAACATCCTTGTTAAATTCTCCGGACCTTCCTGGCAATTTAAAAATTTCACTTGTGGTGATTGATAGTAAATTGATGCTTGAAATTTTAAATGCGAAATGCAATTGTAAAGATTCGTACGTTAATAACATTGGATTGTTCTTAAGAACTAGACTGTAATTATAGATTGCACGATATATTTAATTAGTATTTGATTTGTGCTTTGTAACACTTAATTAACATCACAAAATTAAAACTGGCAGGTGTATTTACTGATTATTCTACTAGCGCCCTGGTAAATTATATCCTACTAGGTCCTGACAAATTCTTGAACGACAACCGATTCCTGTTTGCTTTTGCCTGATCGAAGGGGGTTGTGGATGAAGTCCTGCGTAACGAGCCGCGGTCATTTGCTTTGGCTGGGTGAAAGTATGGCGATCCACGCATGGAATGGAATGGAGATGAGAAGTAGGAAGAACAGATAGCCACATGGTGTTGCTCTTGATCAGATCACGCAGGGGAATGCACAAAGGGTGGAGCTAAAAATTCGGCTCGGGCGATCGGTATCGAACTGGTGAAGTCCAGAATCGAGGTGCTTCGCATCAAAGTTTTACTTTGGTCACACGTCCAGAAACGAGAGCTCGCCACGCCCCGCATCAAAGTTGCCAATCAGTCTGACCTGTTTGCAGCGTCTTTCGAGATAAGAACAGCAGGCCTTTCGGAACAATGGCCTGGGGACCCGATAGGAGGCGGCAGAAGAAATAGCCCTGTCGCCTTACGTTCGCTGGAAAGCAACTCTCAAAGGTTCACCGTTTATGTTGGAATTAGCCGAGGCTTCAACCTCCATTTTAAACCGCCCATTGATTGGAACGACCCCGCACTTCAATGGAGGTAGTAATATCAATTGATGTCACGCTTCCTGTGGAGCCATGAATTGCATTTATTAAAACACAAAGCGAGCGCAAACAAGAAACCTTTTCGTTTTTGATTTTCTGTTCTCTCCCTTGTTCCTAAAACATCACTTCTTGCCCTCCAGGCCTTAGTTTCAAGATCGATTGGATGGTCATTCCGGGTAATAACGGGGGTTTACGGGTCGCATTGTGTTGTGCTCGTCCTCCTCGTTTTTCCCAAAAAAAAGTATAATACTGGCACACATGTTGAATTTCAGTAGGAGTTACCGTGTTCAGTTAGGCACGGGGGGCCCAAGATCATCTTTGTCGCTTATCCTCCACTAAGGTCCCCGGCGGAATTATTACATACGCATAATGCCACTGCCGTCAGCCTCGTGATCGAAATAAGCCAGTTCCTACTGCCTAGCCAAGGGTGTTCTTTTGTTTTTGTGTTGTCTGGTATTTTTAAGTAAGATCAGCCTACACTATGGATACTAGACGCCGTTGTTTTGTTTTGTTGTCTTTGGGCGGTTGTCCCCGGTCCTTGATAATAACGTTGTCAAGCTTCGGTTTTTTGTTGTGAGCAAACACCCAGTCCCCCCCCCGTTTAACTTAAGTGTTAACCGATGTTTAATACTCACATGGTTGTCGAGACCAAAACGTATAACACAGTACCAAAAATCTAGAGGAACAATACTCAAGGAGCTACGACGCTCAGTATGATTCCAACATCGTTTGCCGATAGCGCTCCGCAATCGTGCACACGCATAACTTTCGTTCTGATCCTTACAACAGAAAAGGTCAACTTCTGAACTTTCATTATCTTTTTGAGTATATCCATGAAGCGCTGGGGAAGGTTAATATTTTCGAGGATGTTCAGCCGCCAGACACTTTGTTTCGGACCAGGAAAGAAGAAAAGGTTTGCAATCGTGTTATGGGTATTGTTTTTGAAGTCGTATGGTATCTTTCGGAGTCGGCCAGATTCAAGCCCGGCCCGGGGAGACCAGAGAGTGCTACCAGGCATCCCTCATGCCCAGGTGGGTTTGACCTGAAACAAAGAGCGGAATGGATAATCTCCCATCAAATTCCAGCCTCGATCACCGATGTGCGACTTACTTGCAGGCGCTGGGGGGAATTAAATTTTGCAGCGATACCGAAGCTCAATGTTTCGCTATTGACCCTGCTTGTTTCGCCACCGCCAAGCCCCCAGGACCCCCACCAAATTTTTTGGGGTTTTTGTTGCAGAGGAGAGGGGAAAGGGTGAGAATAGTGGGGTAACAGCAAAAAGAATATAATCAGGAAAAAAAAGAAAAAAAAAAAAAAAAAAAAAAAGAGGAGAATGCCCCCCATAAAAAATTGCATACGCAGCAGATAACATGGACCCTTGTGGCGGCTCCCGTCACGGAAACTCCTTATGCCGGTGCAGTTTGCTCAGAACCAGCCAAGCCAAGAAACAAAATCAGTTACTGTCCTGGTCTCATGCTTGTGTAATTTGTCTCTGAGAAGGAAATGAGAAAGAACACGGGAAAAATCAAATACAAAGAGGGGCAAGTGTATCGAGGTCTTCCGCTTTTAGATTTATTGCTGTCAAAATAAACAAAGAGCACAGCGTAAGACCGAATGCAAGCTAGATGGAGGTTAGGGTTAGTGTGTACGGTCGTCGTGATGGGTAGCTCGAGGCACCAGCAGTCTGTGGGTACACTAGAGTGATTACGGCACTTCAGAAATACTGGACTTACAGAATCGAAAATTATGAGTATATACACACACACTAAACTTAACTTGATTTTCTGCTTTGACTCTTTGCAATAATTCGAAATGTTTTTTTTTTTATTTGTTTTATGATCTATTTTATAGCATAATAAGCATATGCACCGTTTAACGTTTTACGTGTTTTTGGGTAGTTTAAATTGAGGGGGGAAAACGGTTTTGGAGAATTGATCTGTCTTTCTTTAGGTTAAACAATTTTCAAGCACCCCCCCTTTCCCCATTAGCTTTCTCTGCCTCTTGGGGTGGCCTGTTTTTTTCGCCTCATTTCTGCGTACCAATCCATATAAGTTTTCGATCGTCTGATTATTGAATACACTGTGATAAGTACCCATGTAAAATCGAAAAGCTATCGCCCGGCCTATAACGCATTTATCAGGTTCAGAGTCTTGCGTTGCACCGAATTTTTTTGATTTCGCTAGGACATGAAGAACGCAAGCAACAATTATGACAGAATAGTCCAAGTTCATTTAAGATTTAAATGCGAATGAACATAAGCGAATAACGCAAGTGTGGGTGGAATTGGAGTGGAAAAAATGAAAAA
>JAGVVM010005649.1:0-12097 GCA_019149425.1 Psidium friedrichsthalianum | reverse complement strand
AATACCTTCACCACTGCCCCATTTCCCGTCGTTGACCGTTGCCAACCACCATAGACTATTGTCATTGAGTCGCATCTTTGGTTATCGAAAGTAGATAATATTTTTAATAATACAAATTATATTTTAAAAATGAAATAGAAATTTTTCGGCCGCCGACAATAATTTTTTATAGAAAATTTCGTGTTAATAATATTTTCAAAAGTAGAAAAATCAACTTCTGAAGCAAAATTAGAAAAATCAACTTCTGATCAGAAGTTGATTTCTAAAGCAGAGATGTTATGATGTTTGCCCTCACTTTCCAATGTAAAAGTTACATGTGAGTCATACTATGTTACCCAATCATACCCAGTTGTGCAAAAGTCAAGAGAGAGCTTATATTTCAAGCTATGTAATACCAACACGAAACGAGGTGCACGACACGACACGACACAACACACATGTCGACACATGATTTCTAAAAAAAAAAAGAAAATTTCGACACGTTGTATATTGAATTATTATTTTTATAATTTTATAAATAAATAAATAAGAAAAAGAGCATAGAATGAATTTATATTAAAAAAATGATCTACCATTTATTAATATCAAAATATTTCGAATTGGGAAAATCGCCACTTCTTTCCTCCCCTCAAAATTTGGAAAAGCCGACGAGTCCCCGCAACTTTTTATTTTGCCTTTCGTACTAACGTGACCGACAAGGTGAAAATGTCAAAAAAGATGAGAGAGAGAAGAGATGCATTCAATAAAGGGTGATGGCTATGTCGCATTGCCACCCACTAATTGCCATTTTCTGTACTTGCCTGTCTAGTGTCTACCTCTCTCACGTCACTTTCCTTCTTTTCTCTCTTCTTCCCACTGATGCAGACAGCGAGGGTGGTGGGATTTCCTTTTCCTATTTTCTTTTTGCCCCCGCTAAAAAGCCGCAATTTTCCAAATTACTCCGGGAAAACGCGAGTCCCCGTGACCCTTCCGTTGAACGTCGGGCACCGTTGTCCGACCGTGTCCCAGCATGTCCGGCGCGCAGCGGACCCCCCACGCAAAACGGAAGAAAACGTCTTTGAGAGAGCGTCCGCGCTACATACTTCCAAGCCGTGAAATTATCTCCTTTTCCCTTATTTATCTCAGTTCTCATTGGCTCTTTCCTGCTTCTTTGGATTGTGGCGGTCCATATGGATAGGGTTCTTGCAGCCCCACGAGGTTATTTAGTGCTCGGGTCTTGATTTTGGAAGGAAAAAGCAATCGATGGATGGGAAGAGTTAAGCAGATTCTGAAGATGCATACTCAAATTGCATATGGTGTCGGTCATTGAGTCATTGGCATTGCATGACCGCTACCAGCATGGCGGTGTTGGTTTCTTTTAAATGATTGACAAAGTCGGAGATCGATGGATGTTAACCCCATTTTTTTAAATTTTACCCTGAATATTAAATGAGAATTTCGGTGACTCATAGTTTCTTGGTTCCGATTAGTCCGGTGGATTATGTAATGTGCTTGCATGAGAATTTCTGTACCATGAACAGGGAGAACTCAAACTGGGAGTCAAGCCCATTTGGTGAGCTGTATCTCTTTAATTTGTTGCTGAGGACGAGTAGATTGAATGGCAACTGCTTCTGGCATGTAGGACTATTGGGAGTTCGTGAGGAACGAGGGCCCTTAAGGCGGATTGGCATAGGCTTATTTGGTTCTCTCCAAACCCTCCTAAGGCTGTGTTTTCCGGAAATTGATTTTCCCGACTTTCGCCTATTTGATTCGCTGAACAGCGCGATTGTTTTCTCCTCCATTTTCGACATTTTGCTCGTGAGGTAAGTAGGGCAAATAATCGTCGGGTCACCTGTTTCTTTAATGTGCTTTCTCTTCCCATGTTTCGAGGACGGCTATGTTATTTTTCTCCTTTGATAGATTTCCTGGTAATTGGAATTCTGAGTACTTGTGGATCAAGCAACACGCTAAAGGGAAGAGTCTTGTCAGTTTTCTGGTTGAAAATAACTTCGCACGGCCGCATTTACCACTGAATTTGAGTTCAAAAATGGGCCTATGAACCATTTTTTGCCATCTTTAATATCATCATAGAACCAGATGAAAACCCAAATATGATCGCTAGATGAAAACCCAAACCAGGTTCAAACAATCAACACACTTCCTACTCGGGAAGGACCGATTGATGTGTTGGTGTAGCAAACAGATCGTTTTATGCCCATAAAAAGACGGAAAAATCACCAAACATAACGCGTGTATACATTTACAATCTCAACCAGACTTGACATTCACACAGGCAAACAGAAATTAAAATTCACAAAGTCACCGATTACACAACAGAAAAGAAAGAAGAAAAGGCGGCTTCACGGCTTCAGTTCACTCACAAAAGAATGACACTCTTGCAAAGGTTAATGGAAGACTGAGGATATCAAATATGCACAGAGCTGTGAAAACTGTAATGGTTTAATTTTGGCCGGGGTTGGAACACCGGCACAGCTGTTCAAGGACAAGTCTACATGATATGGCAAACGCTAGATCGTCTCTGTTGCTTCTTGCGCTTAGGAGGCCGAAGAACCACCTTGATCGCCGCATCAAACACGGCCTTCACATTCTGCATGTTGGCCAGATAAAAAATGAAAATTGCTCAGGTCTCAGTTTCAACCATGAACTAGGATGGAGCAACGTATTATCACCGTGTCGTATGAAAATGATTGTCCTTCTTTAAAAACTTGTAGGGATGTTTTTTCTTCACATGTTACCTCCAGATGAAATTTTCCTAAAAATTGGTTCTATTGCCTTTTAGTGAAAAAAGTGAAGGACAAAAGAAACAAGAGTGTTTTGAAATAACTGCTCGTGTGGATGAGTGTAATTCGACAGGTTATCTGGGATTTCCAGTTGTAAGCACGCATTGACATTTAACATCATGGGCCTTAACTTTATCAACGGTCATGAACAACAATTACAATCAATTTGAAATATCATAGTTTGACCACAATTCCTTATCGTGCATCCAGTATGGTAAGTCTACAGAATGAGAAACCTATGACATGATGACACAATAATGTGAATGAGGTTGTCCAGAACTCATTTTGCAACCACTTGCACTTGCTGAGACTGACCTGCTGTGTCTTCGAGCTGCACTCGACGTATGCCAAAGCCCCAATTTGCTTCCTCAGTTCTTCACCCTGTTTACCGAGGGAATTATATGAAAAGCATAACTGGGAAAAGAAAAGTGCCTGACTGATCGACCAACAGAAAAATCTATATCAATTGCGCTAAATATAACGGGGAGCATATGGAAATTAGTTAAATGTACTTATTGGGGGCTTTTTACGAAAGGGTGCTAAATAAAATTGAATTTACTGATTTGGGTCTTGATGAGAAGAAAATACGAAATGGGGGTCCGTCCGGCACTTCCACTACCGGACGAATGCAGTTCGGCAGTGCAATTGCCGAACTGGGAAGGCAGTCGGCAGGCTCCCAGCCGAACTGCCTTGTTTGGCTGGAGCGCTGCCCAATTGAAGAACCCAAAAAAAAAAAAAAAAAAAATTCACGCAGGCACAAAACAACCCCCCAACCCAACCACACACAAAAGCCTTTTGCACGTGAAATTTTTTGTGTGGAGGGGCCCTCTGCGTGAGCTTATTTTTTGTGTGTGTGGGGGGAAGCCCTCTGCGTGAGCTTTGTGTGTGTTTGTAGAGGGGGGGCTGCGTGAAATTTTTTGTGTGGGGTGGGGGGTGCGTGAAAAATTTTTTTGGAGGGGGGTTGGGGGGCTGGGGGGGGCTGCCGAACTGAGGCAGTTCAGCAGCACCCCAGCCGAACAGAATGCAGCTCGGCGGGCTGTCAGCCAAACTGCATTCTGTCCGGCAATTAAACCGCCGGACGGACCCCCATTTCGTATTTTCTTTCCACCAAGACCCAAATCGGTAAATTCAATTTGTTTTAGCACCCTTTTCGTAAAAAGCCCACTTATTGGAATACTCGCAGGTTAAGGAAATACGGGGGCTGGGACACAAATAAGCATTTTTTTCCCTCAATATGCCCAAATTAATCTTGTTCCTCTATTGCAAGTTAATCTGGTTCTCTTTTTCTGAAAATTGCAAGACGCAGGAACATCCATTGCCGCATGAGCTTGTCTTTGCAATGTCAGTCCATTATTATCAGTTTGCATGTTCCGTTTCCTCAATACATTGCCTCACTCATGATGAATTGCTTTTGCAACATTTTCAAACACATGACAATTTTGACATACTGTTGTTCAGTAGAGACGGCTGCATCAGTCAACAGAGAAAAAAAAAAAAATGGTACTTTACCTGTTCCGTCGAAATAGTGGATGCTCCGGGGTAGTCTAGTTTGAATTGGTTGTCTTCTCTTAGATCTGGTTTTACAGAGAAGAAAAGGCGCTCTTAGACTCAAGCCAAACAGATTAACAACCGCTCAGATTGAAATATACGAGGCTTCAATGTCATCTGTTTTCTAAGGTAGAACTTTGTTTTCTTATGCATGCACAAGATAGCAACCTGATGCTATTTGTTTAACACTGCCACTCCTAAATAGACATATATCTTATAATTCTTGAATCTTTCCAACAACTTCCGCAAGTCACTTCAAGTTCATGACGATATTTAAAATTGAAATTTCGAAATTCAAGCGAAGAGGCGTCTGATCTAACTGATGGAAGCTACATGTCAAGAAGAAAAGAAACAACATGTTACCCTAGTTTGGTCCCCACAAGAACAATTGGAGTTGATGGAGCATAATGTCTCAACTCTGGAACCCACTTCTCCAACATAAACAATGCGCAGAAAGAAAAAAGAAGAAGAAAGAAAGCAACAAAGAATGAGAAAGTAGGGAAAAGAATTAGTCAACTGAAAAGTTAAAAAAAAAATTTCTAAAGAATTGACTAAAGTTAAAGAGAAAGAAGCATCACTTACTTTCTTGGCAATGTTCTCAAACTTGGCCTACTTATGAGGAAAAAGCAAGGATGAAGACATCTGCTCCTCTGTAACTCAAAGGCCTCAGCCTGTTATAGTCTTCTTGGCCTGAATAGAAAACTTGAATGTTAAGGAACTTTCACACGATCCAGTCACTTTTGAGAGCAACTTCAAGGACATTATTCAAATGCATGAGCAACCACTTTGCGCATTAATCAACCAAGTGTATTTCCTGCAATGATTAACTCTCAAATAAAGCAAGAAAGCTTAGTGAGTCATGATGAAGTGCACATGCAAAATTATCTTACATCCAGTATCTTGGGCTAATCCAACATCATTACAACAAAGTAACATTGTCATACAAATACTCCACGAAAGATATCGTCTTTGATTTGACTACCACCAGTGTCTGCAATGGAATAAAGTTTGAATCTTTAAATTCGTACAGATAATCTAGTTCCATTGAAAGGATAGATAGAATTGTTGGTAAGCCAGTACGCTTTTCAGACACCCCACGAGACAGGGAAGAATAATCAAACTTGAAAAGAAGGCTTTAGTTTGAATGATACACTGAAATTGTTTAGTACTTGTAGGCAAACAGCACGTTGCGATAAATAACCTCTCTAACTTCCATGCTCTGGTTGAAATGATGAAGGGAGCCAATGGGTAGAGGGTGCCTGAAATCGGCATGCTATTTAATCTTAAATGACAAGCACTATCGACGACGATCATGTCATTTCTAAAACCAAATTCAACTAAAACATGTTTGAAGTCCTCACAAAAGGAGTTCAGGTTCAAAGCAGACAATGTCGAATGAATGAAGGGCACCCCCCATTGATGAAGTAAAGTTGAGTTACAAGGAGCAACAATGACCAAGATTGCAATCACCCATCAGATTTCACAAAGAACATAAATATGAGAGAGAGAGAGAGAGAGAGAGAGAGAGAGAGAACCGCAGTGTCCCAGAGACCCAAATTCACAGTCTGCCCATCAACCATGACATTGGCACTGAAGTTATCAAAAACAGAGAGAGAGAGAGAGGAGAGAACCAGCAGTGTCCCAGAGACCCAAATTCACAGTCTGCCCATCAACCATGACATTGGCACTGAAGTTATCAAAAAACAGAGAGAGAGAGAGTCCTCCTCTCTCTCTGTTTTCTTCTGTATAACTTCAGTGGCCAATGTCATGGTTGATGGGCAGACTGTGAATTTGGGTCTCTGGAGACACTGCTGGTTCTCTCCTCTCTCTCTCTCTCTCTGTTTTTGATAACTTCAGTGCCAATGTCATGGTTGATGGCAGACTGTGAATTTGGGTCTCTGGACACTGCTGTTCTCTCTCTCTCTCTCTCTCTCTCTCTCTCTCTCTCATATTTATGTTCTTTGTGAAATCTGATGGGTGATTGCAATCTTGGTCATTGTTGCTCCTTGTAACTCAACTTTACTTCATCAATGGGGGTTGCCCTTCATTCATTCGACATTGTCTGCTTTGAACCTGAACTCCTTTTGTGAGGACTTCAAACATGTTTTAGTTGAATTTTGGTTTTAGAAATGACATGATCGTCGTCGATAGTGCTTGTCATTTAAGATTAAATAGCATGCCGATTTCAGGCACCCTCTACCATTGGCTCCCCTTCATCATTTCTAACCAGAGCATGGAAGTTAGAGAGGTTATTTATCGCAACGTGCTGTTTGCCTACAAGTACTAAACAATTTCAGTGTATCATTCAAACTAAAGCCTTCTTTTCAAGTTTGATTATTCTTCCCCTGTCTCGTGGGGTGTCTGAAAAGCTACTGGCTTACCAACAATTCTATCTATCCTTTCAATGGAACTAGATTATCTGTACGAATTTAAGATTCAAACTTTATTCCATTGCAGACACTGGTGGTAGTCAAATCAAAGACGATATCTTTCGTGGAGTAATTTGTATGACAATGTTACTTTGTTGTAATGATGTTGGATTAGCCCAAGATACTGGATGTAAGATAATTTTGCATGTGCACTTCATCATGACTCACTAAGCTTTCTTGCTTTATTTGAGAGTTAATCATTGCAGGAAATACACTTGGTTTGATTAATGCGCAAAGTGGTTGCTCATGCATTTGAATAATGTCCTTGAAGTTGCTCTCAAAAGTGACTGGATCGTGTGAAAGTTCCTTAACATTCAAGTTTTCTATTCAGGCCAAGAAGACTATAACAGGCTGAGGCCTTTGAGTTTACAGAGGAGCAGATGTCTTCATCCTTGCTTTTTCCCTCATAAGTAGGCAAGTTTTGAGAACATTGCCAAGAAAGTAAGTGATGCTTCTTTTCTCTTTAACTTTAGTCAATTCTTTAGAAATTTTTTTTTTAACTTTTCAGTTGACTAATTCTTTTCCCTACTTTCTCATTCTTTTGTTGCTTTCTTTCTTCTTCTTTTTCTTTCTGCGCATTGTTTATGTTGGAGAAGTGGTTCCAGAGTTGAGACATTATGCTCCATCAACTCCAATTGTTCTTGTGGGGACCAAACTAGGTAACATGTTGTTTCTTTTCTTCTTTGACATGTAGCTTCCATCAGTTAGATCAGACGCCTCTTCGCTTGAATTTCGAAATTTCAATTTTAAATATCGTCATGAACTTGAAGTGACTTGCGGAAGTTGTTGGGAAAGATTCAAGAATATAAGATATATGTCTATTTAGGAGTGGCAGTGTTAAACAAATAGCATCAGGTTGCTATCTTGTGCATGCATAAGAAAACAAAGTTCTACCTTAGAAAACAGATGACATTGAAGCCTTCGTATATTTCAATCTGAGCGGTTGTTAATCTGTTTGGCTTGAGTCTAAGAGCGCCTTTTCTTCTCTGTAAAACCAGATCTAAGAGAAGACAACCAATTCAAACTAGACTACCCCGGAGCATCCACTATTTCGACGGAACAGGTAAAGTACCATTTTTTTTTTTTTCTCTGTTGACTGATGCAGCCGTCTCTACTGAACAACAGTATGTCAAAATTGTCATGTGTTTGAAAATGTTGCAAAAGCAATTCATCATGAGTGAGGCAATGTATTGAGGAAACGGAACATGCAAACTGATAATAATGGACTGACATTGCAAAGACAAGCTCATGCGGCAATGGATGTTCCTGCGTCTTGCAATTTTCAGAAAAAAGAGAACCAGATTAACTTGCAATAGAGGAACAAGATTAATTTGGGCATATTGAGGGAAAAAAATGCTTATTTGTGTCCCAGCCCCCGTATTTCCTTAACCTGCGAGTATTCCAATAAGTGGGCTTTTACGAAAAGGGTGCTAAAACAAATTGAATTTACCGATTTGGGTCTTGGTGGAAAGAAAATACGAAATGGGGGTCCGTCCGGCGGTTTAATTGCCGGACAGAATGCAGTTTGGCTGACAGCCCGCCGAGCTGCATTCTGTTCGGCTGGGGTGCTGCTGAACTGCCTCAGTTCGGCAGCCCCCCAGCCGAACCCCCTCCCAAAAAATTTTTCACGCACCCCCCACCCCACACAAAAAATTTCACGCAGCCCCCCTCTACAAACACACACAAAGCTCACGCAGAGGGCTTCCCCCCACACACACAAAAATAAGCTCACGCAGAGGGCCCCCACACAAAAAATTTCACGTGCAAAAGGCTTTTTGTGTGTGGTTGGGTTGGGGGGTTGTTTTGTGCCTGCGTGAATTTTTTTTTTTTTTTTTTTTGGTTCTTCAATTGGGCAGCGCTCCAGCCAAACAGAAGGCAGTTCGGCTGGGAGCCTGCCGAACTGCCTTCCCAGTTCGGCAATTGCACTGCCGAACTGCATTTCGTCCGGTAGTGGAAGTGCCGGACGGACCCCCATTTCGTATTTTCTTCTCATCAAGACCCAAATCAGTAAATTCAATTTTATTTAGCACCCTTTTCGTAAAAAGCCCCAATAAGTACATTTAACTAATTTCCATATGCTCCCCGTTATATTTAGCGCAATTGATATAGATTTTTTCTTGGTCGATCAGTCAGGCACTTTTTCTTTTCCCAGTTATGCTTTTCATATAATTCCCTCGGTAAACAGGGTGAAGAACTGAGGAAGCAAATTGGGGCTTTGGCATACGTCGAGTGCAGCTCGAAGACACAGCAGGTCAGTCTCAGCAAGTGCAAGTGGTTGCAAAATGAGTTCTGGACAACCTCATTCACATTATTGTGTTTCATCATGTCATAGGTTTCTCATTCTGTAGACTTACCATACTGGATGCACGATAAGGAATTGTGGTCAAACTATGATTATTTCAAATTGATTGTAATTGTTGTTCATGACCGTTGATAAAGTTAAGGCCCATGATGTTAAATGTCAATGCGTGCTTACAACTGGAAATCCCAGATAACCTGTCGAATTACACTCATCCACACGAGCAGTTATTTCAAAACACTCTTGTTTCTTTTGTCCTTCACTTTTTTCACTAAAAGGCAATAGAACCAATTTTTAGGAAAATTTCATCTGGAGTTAACATGTGAAGAAAAACATCCCTTCAAGTTTTTTAAAGAAGGACAATCATTTTCATACGACGCGGTGATAATACGTTGCTCCATCCTAGTTCATGGTTGAAACTGAGACCTGAGCAATTTCATTTTTTTATCTGGCCAACATGCAGAATGTGAAGGCCGTGTTTGATGCGGCGATCAAGGTGGTTCTTCGGCCTCCTAAGCGCAAGAAGCAACAGAGACGATCGAGCGTTTGCCATATCATGTAGACTTGTCCTTGAACAGCTGTGCCGGTGTTCCAACCCCGGCCAAAATTAACCCATTACAGTTTTCACAGCTCTGTGCATATTTGATATCCTCAGTCTTCCATTAACCTTTGCAAGAGTGTCATTCTTTTTGTGAGTGAACTGAAGCCGTGAAGCCGCCTTTTCTTCTTTCTTTTCTGTTGTGTAATCGGTGACTTTGTGAATTTTAGTTTCTGTTTGCCTGTGTGAATGTCAAGTCTGGTTGAGATTGTAAATGTATACACGCGTTATGTTTGGTGATTTTTTCCGTTTTTTTATGGGCATAAAACGATCTGTTTGCTACACCAACACATCAATCGGTCCTTCCCGAGTAGGAGTGTGTTGATTGTTTGAACCTGGTTTGGGTTTTCATCTAGTGATCATATTTGGGTTTTCATCTGGTTCTATGATGATATTAAAGATGGCAAAAATGGTTCATAGGCCCATTTTTGAACTCAAATTCAGTGGTAAATGCGGCCGTGCGAAGTTATTTTCAACCAGAAAACTGACAAGACTCTTCCCTTTAGCGTGTTGCTTGATCCACAAGTACTCAGAATTCCAATTACCAGGAAATCTATCAAAGGAGAAAAATAACATAGCCGTCCTCGAAACATGGGAAGAGAAAGCACATTAAAAAACAGGTGACCCGACGATTATTTGCCCTACTTACCTCACGAGCAAAATGTCGAAAATGGAGGAGAAAACAATCGCGCTGTTCAGCGAATCAATAGGCGAAAGTCGGAAATCAATTTCCGGAAAACACAGCCTTAGGAGGGTTTGGAGAGAACCAATAAGCCTATGCCAATCCGCCTTAAGGGCCCTCGTTCCTCACGAACTCCCAATAGTCCTACATGCCAGAAGCAGTTGCCATTCAATCTACTCTGTCCTCAGCAACAAATTAAAGAGATACAGCTCCTCAAATGGGCTTGACTCCCAGTTTGAGTTCTCCCTGTTCATGGTACAGAAATTCTCATGCAAGCACATTACCATAATCCACCGGACTAATCGAACCAGAAACTATGAGTCACCGAAATTCTCATTTAATATTCAGGGTAAAATTTTAAAAAATGGGGTTAACATCCATCGATCTCCGACTTTGTCAATCATTAAAAGAAACCACACCGCCATGCTGGTAGCGGTCATGCAATGCCATGACTCAATGACCGACACCATATGCAATTTGAGTATGCATCTTCAGAATCTGCTTAACTCTTTCCCTCCATCGATTGCTTTTTCCTTCCAAAATCAAGACCCGAGCACTAAATAACCTCGTGGGGCTGCAAGAACCCTATCCATATGGACCGCCACAATCCAAAGAAGCAGAAAAGAGCCATGAGAACTGAGATAAATAAGGGAAAAGGAGATAATTTCACGCTTGGAAGTATGTAGCGCGGACGCTCTCTCAAGACGTTTTCTTCCGTTTTGCGTGGGGGGTCCGCTGCGCGCCGGACATGCTGGGACACGGTCGGACAACGCGTGCCCGCGTTCAACGGAAGGTCACGCTGGGACTCGCGTTTTCCCCGGAGTAATTTGGGAAAATTGCGGCTTTTTAGCGGGGCAAAAGAAAATAGGAAAAGGGAAATCCCCCCCACCCTCGCTGTCTGCATCAGTGGGAAGAAGAGAGAAAAGAAGGAAAGTGACGTGAGAGAGGTAGACACTAGACAGGCAAGTACAGAAAATGGCAATTAGTGGGTGGCAATGCGACATAGCCATCACCCTTTATTGAATGCATCTCTTTCTCTCTCTCATCTTTTTTGACATTTTTCACCTTGTCGGTCACGTTAGTACGAAAGGCAAAATAAAAGTTGCGGGGACTCGTCGGCTTTTCCAAATTTTGAGGGGAGGAAAGAAGTGGCGATTTTTCCCAATTCGAAATATTTTGATATTATAAATGGTAGATCATTTTTTTAATATAAATTCATTCTATGCTCTTTTTTCTTATTTATTTATTTATAAAATTAATAAAATAATAATTCAATATACAACGTGTCGAAATTTTCTTTTTTTTTTTTAGAAATCATGTGTCGACATGTGTGTTGTGTCGTGTCGTGTCGTGCACCTCGTTTCGTGTTGGTATTACATAGCTTGGAAATATAAGCTCTCTCTTGACTTTTGCACAACTGGGTATGATTGGGTAACATAGTATGACTCACATGTAACTTTTACATTGGAAAGTGAGGGCAAACATCATAACATCTCTGCTTTAGAAATCAACTTCTGATCAGAAGTTGATTTTTCTAATTTTGCTTCAGAAGTTGATTTTTCTACTTTTAAATATTATTAACACGAAATTTTCTATAAAAAATTATTGTCGGCGGCCGAAAAATTTCTATTTCATTTTAAAATATAATTTGTATTATTAAAAATATTATCTACTTTCGATAACCAAAGATGCGACTCAATGACAATATCATGGTGGTTGGCAACGGTCCAACTGCACATGGGGCAGTGGTTGAAGGTATCC
>JAGVVM010005648.1:0-31837 GCA_019149425.1 Psidium friedrichsthalianum | reverse complement strand
TAGTTAATGTAGAAACATTCAAGTGCATGTGTGTGAAGTGTGTGAAGTGTAACCGAGAACCCCCAATTGCTGGAAAATAAAATACATGCACAATTAGTTGTGGCCGTGTGCATCAATGACTAGAAGTCCATGTGTGTTTGCGTGTGGGACTAGCCGTGAGTGTGCGGTTTGCATAATGAGTTGTTGCCGTGAGTTAAATGGTTGAATAAATTGATGTGCACGTGTGTGTGAGTTGTGGCCGAACACTATCCTTGTTAGTCATGGATTATGATTGATGGTTGAGGTCAAAATGTAAAGTGCATGTGCGTCATGGAGTGTAGTCATTAGTTTGTGCTGAAATTGAAAGGTATATGAGTTTGCTGTGAGATGTCATTGCTAAAGATTGGAGTGTATGGTCATTGAGGTGTGGCCCTGGGCCACGGTTATTGGTTCTTGACGTGCATGTGTATTCGAGTTGTAGTCGCGCACTAAGCGTATGGTCCGTGGACATGAGATTGTGTCACGTGAGCTTGAAGGTCTTGCCTACTGGCCTTGTTTGAACGTCATGCCTATCGCAGTTTGTCTTGAATTGAGTATCAATGAATGCGAGTCTGGTGAAACCATTCGATAAAGTTGGCATGCATGAGTATTGATTGGGAATGAGGTCCCAAAGTGTCGCGTGTTGCATGATACGACATCTTGTTGTGTATATGAATGACTGAATGCATGGCATGCTGGTTTGAGATATGTGCATCGTTTGGTGGAGTGCGTAGAACCGTGCAGGATGGCCCGTAGTGCCCTGAGAGCCACGGGAATGGAGTAATAAGGAGTACCGACCGCAGAGCCGATAAGAGCCACGGTAGCGGTACTACGCCTGTGGCGTGCGAGGCACGAGGCGTTGGAGCGATAAGGGTGCCAACCGGAGTGTCAAAGGGCCACGGTTCGGGGCACAGGCCTGAAAGCGTACGAGACGCTGGCCGGGGACCGGCAATGCCGATAAGAGCCACCGGTTGGGTTGAGCCCGGCAGTGCCCAGAGAGCCACCTGTAAGCATTGAGCATGCTGCATCTGTCTGACTTGAGTTTATGATATGTGCATGATGAATTGAGTATTCTGCACTTGTGAAATGCTGAAGGGATCGGCAGTGCCCAGAGAACCACCGGGGATCCCGAGAGTTATATCACGAGCATGTTGCATCTGCGAGATTAAGAATATGAGATGCATGTGATGATGCTATGTTTTAGCATGTGGTGCATGTGGCGCGTGGCTATTGTAAATTATCATGCCTCTGTTTTATTTGTTGCCTGTGTGCTTGAACTTGCATGTTGGAGGCCAATTTGGTATATGCTTCTTTCTATGCTTGGTTTAGATGCATGCTCGCTGAGTCTCTCGACTCACTTTGTGGCTGATCGCCTTTCAGACCCTCGTCCCTGAGATGAACCCCGTTCCGTTCTGCCATGGTGTCCCAGTAGTGATAGAATCCTACCACATGGCAGAACAGGTAGTTGGCGAGCTTGGATTAGAAGACGAGGAGATTGATGTCGAGGAGGATGTTGCCTAGATTTCCTATCTTGTACCTTGGTATTTTTGTATGTTAATGACTCTAGCAAATAGTTGGACCTCATGATGTATTCGAACCCAATATGATGCGATGCATTCCTGATATGATGTTATTAGCCTTGTCTTGCTATCTTCCTACCTATATGTATGTATGTTTGTCTGGGGATTTGTACGCTTCTGTGGTAGCAGGTGATAGCCGTAGCTTGGCTGCGACAAGTCCTGGGACGTCATATGTGTTAGCCAGGCGAGGTTTGATATAGGTGGCATGATGTTGCGCGTCCGCCGGGTTCGGGGCGTGACATACCCCTTTTGTCTACCAAAAGTGACATGTAGGTAATTCGTGGTAACTTCTAACACAGAATGATCCATTCTCGAGCACGTGAGTTGCAGTCACCACATAGATGAGCCTTTTTAGTAGGATATGCCGTCTCTAGAGCCCTTCCATTAGAAATCCATGTGAAACGGTCCATTTTCAAGTCCTGAGTTGCAAACACCATTTAGACAAGCCCTTTTAGTAGGATATGCCGTCTTTGGAGCATTTCCATTGGAAACCCTGATATGGAATGGTCCACCTTCAGTCCTGAGTTGCAGGCAAAGTGCAGACGAATCCTTTAACTAGGATAGATCGTCATTAGGATCATTTAACTAGGAATTCTATCATGGTATGACCCACCATACGGGTCAAAATGTAGGCGAATCCTCTAAATAGGCTAAATCGCCACTAGAGTCCTTTCATTAGGAACACCGCCATGGGTTGACCTACCATACGGGTGTTGCGACCCGAAAAATTTAATTTTTCGATCGGGTGAACGAATTATCAGGTTAATTAAATTGACTAACTTAATACGGACTCTCCCAAGCCCTACCGAATCTCAACTTTGGTTTTGTTCAAATGATTTTTGAATTTGGAATCAACACTAATCATTTTTCGTAGGTCGATTAGAAACCTAAGTGAATTAGCAGGAGAACTAAATTACTTCTACGAACCAGAAATATGAGTTCGGGGACTTGGTTACACTATGAGGGTGCCAATGTGGGATCTAGGGAGACCAGAAATCCTGCAGAAGCTAAAATCCAAGTTATCTTATCGTGAAGGGTGCCATTATGGGATCTGGGAGACTAGAAATCCTGTAGAAGCTAAGTCCAAGTTATCTTACGATGAGGGTGCCATTCTGGGATCTGGGGAGATCAGCAATCCTACAGAAGCTCAAACCCGGATTATATTCTCTTGTCACTTTAGGAATAAACCAAAGAGGCAAAGATAAAATATCTCGAATATTCTTGTTTTCAAGACGAATCATGCTTCATTGAAGAAGGTGGATGCCTGTATGTGCCGCAACGGATTCGAGCACCTTGACAATCGTCGAAATTCATTTTCTTGAAAGGTTCAGGTTGAAGATATACTTACTTGAGGATTTGGAAGAAATGCCTGGTGGTTTCCTTGATAACGAGGCTTGTTTGTTCAAAAATCGCCGAATGAAGTTCGAGACCTTGGAAGGTAACTCGAACATCGGGAACGTGTTACCTGTCAGGCAGTGTCAGAGGTAACATATATAAGCATTTTCATCAATGAGTTCCTTGGTTCATGCAAAACTATTCAGCTAAGTTTGCAATGATTAGAAACATTATGTGTAATACTCATGATGCAATCGATCAACATGTGGATCATGCACAACTATTCTGTCCAGTTTGTATTATCAATTCTGTTCAAGAGGGTTATTATAGTACGAACACCTTGAATGTAATTTGAATGGGGAACTTTAGTCCGAAAGGCCTTTCTCTCACTCTCGAGAAAGACTTTTTATCCTTTGCCGGATTGAAAAGAAATCACTCAATTTTACCATCATCGCATTTAGCAAGGGTTTGAGTATCTCGCAATCGGTACGATCACGCCGATCTGGAGGTCTTGATTGCGACCACAATGTAGGCTGGATCAAAGGCTTACCAAAGGGGACTCTTTTGAGCCAAGGCCATTGACAAAAAAGTCTTTATTATCTGCTCGAGGTTTACAAGTCAAAACTCTGCAAAAATGTGAGAGAAATAGTCTTGCTCGTACTTTTTGAGCGATGCTTAAATCATTCAACACTACGTTAACTCAAGCGCCTTAATCATAGAGGATTTTCACGAGTTGTAACGTAGGTTGTGATTAGGGACCAAGGAAGGCTTATTTTGGCCTAGAAGATATATGAGGTGGGTTTGACATTGGCGATCATTGTATCTTTATCATCGTTTTTGGTCTTCTGGGACTGTTTTCAAAGAACACCATTATTGTATGAGAATGATGCCACTGTTGCTGATACCGTCATTGCTTCCGAATAGTGTAAACTTCAATTGAGTATATTTTACAATTTGACTCATTTGAAGAGTTTTTTTTTTTTTGCAACAAGATCCATTAGGGATTTACAAAGGAGACAGTATACTTTCACCGAGTCTCCAAAGACATTAAAAAATGAAACATTGATTTGAATGGGCATTGATCTTGCTTTTGACTGGCGCTTTACTTTTCATGCCCGGAATTGACTTTCTTCCTGCCCTCCATTTTTTTTTTATAAAAGAAGGGATTTTCAAAGATTGTGCCGTTATATATATGCATATCAAAGATCACACTTGGAGGGTTGGCTCGGGAACTGTATGTAGCCCTACTTCTTCTGAGTTCCTCTGCTTTGAGGTGGTGCCATCTTCATCTTAGAATGAGCAATGATCACCAATGGAGTTTTAAGAAATGAATATGAAGGCTCAATTGGGCGATACAAAGGATGAAAGTGCATCAAATAGAGAAACAAATACTTTTCGTCGTCCTAAAACACTTGAATTATCGTACGAGGTTGAAAGCAATAATCACTCGAAAATTGATGTTAGTTCGAGCAAGAAAATTTCTAACTATTTACCTCGTGCTATTGCTGGGACTATCTCCATTTGGCCCCGATGTGGGGTGGCTCTTGACAGGAGTTACGAAATAAACCGCCGCTTAAATGGGTTGTCGATTGTCACCTGTAGTGTTTAGGATAGAGAAATGATTGCCTCCTTCCCTTCGGCTATCATACCTTTCGCAAAAAAACCAATTGCCTTGGGGAATGTGGAACCTATTTAGTACACGACTAACTGTGGATTAACATGTATGACATGTGTGGAAATGACTTACCTTTCATCATCCTGTCATGCCCATTCTACACATTCAATGCATCATGTGCAGTTTATGCTCCAAGTCAGAATTGGTAATTAAACATGTATTAGAGTCATGCATGAATCATGGCATGTGTAAACGCAACATAGATGTGGCAATTTTTTAGCATTACGTGTGTTTACAGAATGTGCAAGTATGAAAGAAAATTATCAGAATGGGAGAATTTGAATTGCCTCAGGACATGTGGGCGGATCGAACAAATGGGGAGTCTACTCCTTAAGTCGAGGAGTGGCTTGTCTCTGACTTTGCCCATGTACAATGATATGCATGGGTGAAGGAGTCGATCAGATGATCATGATAAATCTCATCAGATGATCATAATTTTGCCATCTTGGGGTTGTCTTCTCTGACATATTAGATGTTAGTGTAAACATTTCCTGTCAAAAGGAAAAAAGACATGTTAACCAATATCAAAAGGGATAAACTGGGAACGATACTGGTTTACCCTTCATCTCGAATGCCTTGCATGACCCCTTTATTAGGTTTGCTGGGTTGAGTTTCCCTTTAGCTTTCGTTGGACACTTTATCATTAGGGCCAAGGTTGTGGCAAAATATTGTCATTGATCTCGTTCGTTGAGTATCCTTGTTTCTTTCTACAAAAGAAATGTGCAAAAAATTGTATTATTCATTTACAATATTTACAATATTTCTCAACCTTGGGGATCGAACTCGGACCGCTTCGGACCATCGTCATTCCCTATGCCACCAGGCCCACGGATCGTAGGCGTCCATGGAGGCTTTCTTTTAAGTGTTTATCTTCGAGATGACGCGATCTTGCACTGGGCAATTTCATGTCACAGTGCTTTTTTGAAGACAATTTACAATTCCTGTTAAGAATAGAATAAATTAGTTCATAACTCGAGACAATTACGGGTAAATTGGAACGATATAGAATCACCCATTTTTGAGCTGACACGGGTTTTTACTTGTAATTTCCTTACTTGAAGTTATTCATCTAGTGGCCATATCCGCAACTTGATTTGCCCCAAGTTTTGTTCAACAAGAGAATCTCGCATTTAGGTATGACTGTGCCCTCGAGACAGTTTGCAAATTCCTGAGAATAGAAGGGGTTCAATTTAAAACTGGAGCAATTGAGGGTAAATTGAAATGATACGGAGTTACCCTTCAAGTTTGCATGGACTTTTAGTCGCAATTAATTTCGTCCCAAGTTTGGTGTAATAACGGATCCAAGCATTTAATAGGATAAAGGAAAATTACTACTTCTTACTTTTTACATTAATTCCAGACATCTATAAAAGCAAAAAATATCCCATGCAAGGAAATAAAGCATATGCATTCGTTCAAGATTGGTTTTGTTTCCTTGCAGGCTCTCCAGTGATTAGCTAGCTTCATTCCGGATCAGGTATGCGTCGACAATGTTGAAAGACCCGTGGTTATTGGCTTCGAAATACGTGCTTCGTTTGCACATTACAGCCCCGGTGCTTCATCAACGTCGAACTGGTTGATCATGGCGGCAAACTCGTCGTCAATGCCACTTGCTTAGTGGTGATACATCTCCTCTTCCTCAGGAGGCATCAATGTTGACCCCATAGGATCGATCTTCTCGTACATTCCCCTAATAAAACTTGGTTATGCTAGGAACTAATCTAACTCACCTCTCAAACGGGCATCCTTAGCTGCTGCCTTTCGTCGAGGGTGGGGAGGCTATTGCAGTTCGGGCAGGTGGCAGTGTCAAAAGCTTCCTTATACCTCTTGTTCTCTGTTCGGGAGTTTTTCATTTTCAGCTCTTAAAAACTCGACTTCATGGCGGTCATGTCGAGTCTTTACTCGGGTTCGCTTATTTTGAAATGAACTTGATTTGCGAAGGTTCTAGCCCTAACTCTTGGCTCAGTTGCATTCTTTGTCTGTTATTTGGGATAAGGCACTCTGTGCAGAAATCTTCAAGCTTTTAAACTTGATGGTTAGTGTGGCGACGGTAACGCTTTCTTTGACTCTTATTATTGTTGTCCTTATCTTTGTTGAGATTTTGGATGTCGTTGGTGGAAGGGCCGGTTCCATGGTTTTTAGTTTTGAACATGGTCTCGAACTCTTCATCTCCCATATTCAGCAAGTGACGATAGCTCTCAGATGTGTTGGGTTGAGACATCTTTGACTGTTAGTGATTTCTCAAGGTTTGCTACTCTTCCTTATATTCTCACTCTCCTAAATTTTTCTGAGCAATCGTGTATACTTTAAGACTCTCTTCTGAGCATGGATGAAGCTTTTCTTCATCCATGCTCAGAAGAGAGTCTTAAAGTATACACGATTGCTCAGAAAAATTTAGGGAGAGTGAGAATATAAGGAAGAGTAGCAAACCTTGAGAAATCACTAACCAGTCAAAGATGTCTCAACCCAACACATCTGAGAGCTATCGTCACTTGCTGAATATGGGAGATGAAGAGTTCGAGACCATGTTCAAACTAAAACCATGGAACCCGGCCCTTCACCAACGACATCCAAAATCTCAACAAAGATAAGGACAACAATAATAAGAGTCAAAGAAAGCGTTACCGTCGCCACACTAACCATCAAGTTTAAAAGCTTGAAGATTTCTGCACAGAGTGCCTTATCCCAAATAACAGACAAGAATGCAACTGAGCCAAGAGTTAGGGCTAGAACCTTCGCAAATCAAGTTTCATTTCAAAATAAGCGAACCCGAGTAAAGACTCGACATGACCGCCATGAGTCGAGTTTTTAAGAGCTGAAAATGAAAAACTCCGAACAGAGAACAAGAGGTATAAGGAGCTTTTGACACTGCCACCTGCCCGAACTGCAATAGCCTCCCCACCCTCGACGAAAGGCAGCAGCTAAGGATCAAAAATGCCCGTTGAGAGGTGAGTAGATTAGTTCCTAGCATAACCAAGTTTTATTAGGGGAATGTACGAGAAGATCGATCCTATGGGGTCAACATTGATGCCTCCTGAGGAAGAGGAGATGTATCACCACTAAGCAAGTGGCATTGACGACGAGTTTGCCGCCATGATCAACCAGTTCGACGTTGATGAAGCACCGGGGCTGTAATGTGCAAACGAAGCACGTATTTCGAAGCCAATAACCACGGGTCTTTCAACATTGTCGACGCATACCTGATCCGAATGAAGCTAGCTAATCACTGGAGAGCCTGCAAAGGAAACAAAACCAATCTTGAACGAATGCATATGCTTTATTTCCTTGCATGGGATATTTTTTGCTTTTATAGATGTCTGGAATTAATGTAAAAAGTAAGAAGTAGTAATTTTCCTTTATCCTTTAAATGCTTGGATCCGTTATTACACCAACTTGGGACGAAATTAATTGCGACTAAAGTCCATGCAAACTTGAAGGGTAACTCCGTATCATTTCAATTTACCCTCAATTGCTCCAGTTTTAAATTGAACCCCTTCTATTCTCAGGAATTTGCAAACTGTCTCGAGGGCACAGTCATACCTAAATGCGAGATTCTCTTGTTGAACAAAACTTGGGGCAAATCAAGTTGCGGATATGGCCACTAGATGAATAACTTCAAGTAAGGAAATTACAAGTAAAACCCGTGTCAGCTCAAAATGGGTGATTCTATATCGTTCCATTTACCCGTAATTGTCTCGAGTTATGAACTAATTTATTCTATTCTTAACAGGAATTGTAAATTGTCTTCAAAAAGCACTGTGACATGAAATTGCCCAGTGCAAGATCGCGTCATCTCGAAGATTAACACTTAAAAGAAAGCCTCCATGGACGCCTACGATCCCGTGGGCCTGGTGGCATAGGGAATGACGATGGTCCGAAGCGGTCCGAGTTCGATCCCCAAGGTTGAGAAATATTGTAAATATTGTAAATGAATAATACAATTTTTTTGCACATTTCTTTTTGTAGAAAGAACAAGGATACTCAACGAACGAGATCAATGACAATATTTTGCCACAACCTTGGCCCTAATGATAAAGTGTCCAACGAAAGCTAAAGGGAAACTCACCAGCAAACCTAATAAAGGGGTCTGCAAGGCATTCGAGATGAGGGTAACCAGTATCGTTCCCAGTTTATCCCTTTTGATATTGGTTAACATGTCTTTTTTCCTTTTGACAGGAAATGTTTACACTAACATCTAATATGTCAGAGAAGACAACCCCAAGATGGCAAAATTATGATCATCTGATGAGATTTATCATGATCATCTGATCGACTCCTTCACCCATGCATATCATTGTACATGGGCAAAGTCAGAGACAAGCCACTCCTCGACTTAAGGAGTAGACTCCCCATTTGTTCGATCCGCCCACATGTCCTGAGGCAATTCAAATTCTCCCATTCTTGATAATTTTCTTTCATACTTGCACATTCTGTAAACACACGTAATGCTAAAAATTGCCACATCTATGTTGCGTTTACACATGCCATGATTCATGCATGACTCTACTACATGTTTATTTACCAATTCTGACTTGGAGCATAAACTGCACATGATGCATTGAATGTGTAGAATGGGGCATGACAGGATGATGAAAGGTAAGTCTTTCCACACATGTCATACATGTTAATCCACAGTTAGTCGTGTACTAAATAGGTTCCACATTCCCCAAGGCAATTGGTTTTTTTGCGAAGGTATGATAGCCGAAGGGAAGGAGGCAATCATTTCTCTATCCTAAACACTACAGGTGACAATCGACAACCCATTTAAGCGGCGGTTTTATTTCGTAACTCCTGTCAAGAGCCACCCCACATCGGGGCCAAATGGAGATAGTCCCAGCAATAGCACGAGGTAAATAGTTAGAAATTTTCTTGCTCGAACTAACATCAATTTTCGAGTGATTATTTGCTTTCAACCTCGTACGATAATTCAAGTGTTTTAGGACGACGAAAAGTATTTGTTTCTCTATTTGATGCACTTTCATCCTTTGTATCGCCCAATTGAGCCTTCATATTCATTTTCTTAAAACTCCATTGGTGATCATTGCTCATTCTAAGATGAAGATGGCACCACCTCAAAGCAGAGGAACTCAGAAGAAGTAGGGCTACATACAGTTCCCGAGCCAACCTCCAAGTGTGATCTTTGATATGCATATATATAACGGCACAATCTTTGAAAATCCCTTCTTTTATAAAAAAAAATGGAGGGCAGGAAGAAAGTCAATTCCGGGCATGAAAAGTAAAGCGCCAGTCAAAGCAAGATCAATGCCCATTCAAATCAATGTTCATTTTTTAATGTCTTTGGAGACTCGGTGAAAGTATACTGTCTCCTTTTGTAAATCCCTAATGGATCTTGTTGCAAAAAAAAAAACTCTTCAATGAGTCAAATTGTAAAATATACTCATTGAAGTTACACTATTCGGAAGCAATGACGGTATCAGCAACAGTGGCATCATTCTCATACATAATGGTGTTCTTTGAAAACAGTCCCAGAAGACCAAAAACGATGATAAAGATACAATGATCGCCAATGTCAAACCCACCTCATATATCTTCTAGGCCAAAATAAGCCTTCCTTGGTCCCTAATCACAACCTACGTTACAACTCGTGAAATCCTCTATGATTAAGGCGCTTGAGTTAACGTAGTGTTGAATGATTTAAGCATCGCTCAAAAAGGTACGAGCAGACTATTTCTCTCACATTTTTGCAGAGTTTTTTGACTTGTAAACCTCGAGCAGATAATAAAGACTTTTTTGTCAATGGCCTTGGCTCAAAAGAGTCCCCTTTGGTAAGCCTTTGATCCAGCCTACATTGTGGTCGCATCAAGACCCTCCAGATCGGCGTGATCGTACCGATTGCGAGATTACTCAAACCCTTGCTAAATGCGATGATGGTAAATTGAGTGATTTCTTTTCAATCCGGCAAAGGATAAAAGTCTTTCTCGAGAGTGAGAGAAAGGCCTTTCGGACTAAAGTTCCCCATTCAAATTACATTCAAGGTGTTCGTACTATAATAACCCTCTTGAACAGAATTGATAATACAACTGGACAGAATAGTTGTGCATGATCCACATGTTGATCGATTGCATCATGAGTTATTACACATAATGTTTCTAATCATTGCAAACTTAGCTGATAGTTTTGCATGAACCAAGGACTCATTGATGAAAATGCTTATATATGTTACCTCTGACACTGCCTGACAGGTAACACGTTCCCGATGTTCGAGTTACCTTCCAAGGTCTCGAACTTCATTCGGCGATTTTTGAACAAACAAGCCTCGTTATCAAGGAAACCACCAGGCATTTCTTCCAAATCCTCAAGTAAGTATATCTTCAACCTGAACCTTTCAAGAAATGAATTTCGACGATTGTCAAGGTGCTCGAATCCGTTGCGGCACATACAGGCATCCACCTTCTTCATGAAGCATGATTCGTCTTGAAACAAGAATATTCGAGATATTTTTTATCTTTGCCTCTTTGGTTTATTCCTAAAGTGACAAGAGAATATAATCCGGGTTTGAGCTTCTGTAGGATTGCTGATCTCCCCAGATCCCAGAATGGCACCCTTCATCGTAAGATAACTTGGACTTTAGCTTCTACAGGATTTCTAGTCTCCCCAGATCCCATAATGGCACCCTTCACGATAAGATAACTTGGATTTTAGCTTCTGCAGGATTTCTGGTCTCCCTAGATCCCACATTGGCACCCTTCATAGTGTAACCAAGTCCCCGAACTCATAATTTCTGGTTCGTAGAAGTAATTTAGTTCTCCTGCTAATTCACTTAGGTTTCTAATCGACCTACGAAAATGATTAGTGTTGATTCCAAATTCAAAAATCATTTGAACAAAACCAAAGTTGAGATTCGGTAGGGCTTGGGAGAGTCCGTATTAAGTTAGTCAATTTATTAACCTGATAATTCGTTCACCCGATCGAAAATTAATTTTTCGGGTCGCAACACCCGTATGGTAGGTCAACCCATGGCGGTGTTCCTAATGAAAGGACTCTAGTGGCGATTTAGCCTATTTAGAGGATTCGCCTACATTTTGACCGTATGGTGGGTCATACCATGATAGAATTCCTAGTTAAATGATCCTAATGACGATCTATCCTAGTTAAAGGATTCGTCTGCACTTTGCCTGCAACTCAGGACTTGAAGGTGGACCATTCCATATCAGGGTTTCCAATGGAAATGCTCCAAGACGGCATATCCTACTAAAAGGGCTTGTCTAATGGTGTTTGCAACTCAGGACTTGAAAATGGACCGTTTCACATGGATTTCTAATGGAAGGGCTCTAGAGACGGCATATCCTACTAAAAAGGCTCATCTATGTGGTGACTGCAACTCAGTGCTCGAGAATGGATCATTCTGTGTTAGAAGTTACCACGAATTACCTACATGTCACTTTTGGGTAGACAAAAGGGG
The DNA here is from genome assembly GCA_019149425.1 of Psidium friedrichsthalianum. Taxonomy (NCBI): domain Eukaryota; kingdom Viridiplantae; phylum Streptophyta; class Magnoliopsida; order Myrtales; family Myrtaceae; genus Psidium; species Psidium friedrichsthalianum. Next base: position 19,806 of record JAGVVM010005648.1, on the reverse strand, counting down.
TATGTCACGCCCCGAACCCGGCGGACGCGCAACATCATGCCACCTATATCAAACCTCGCCTGGCTAACACATATGACGTCCCAGGACTTGTCGCAGCCAGCTACGGCTATCACCTGCTACCACAGAAGCGTACAAATCCCCAGACAAACATACATACATATAGGTAGGAAGATAGCAAGACAAGGCTAATAACATCATATCAGGAATGCATCGCATCATATTGGGTTCGAATACATCATGAGGTCCAACTATTTGCTAGAGTCATTAACATACAAAAATACCAAGGTACAAGATAGGAAATCTAGGCAACATCCTCCTCGACATCAATCTCCTCGTCTTCTAATCCAAGCTCGCCAACTACCTGTTCTGCCATGTGGTAGGATTCTATCACTACTGGGACACCATGGCAGAACGGAACGGGGTTCATCTCAGGGACGAGGGTCTGAAAGGCGATCAGCCACAAAGTGAGTCGAGAGACTCAGCGAGCATGCATCTAAACCAAGCATAGAAAGAAGCATATACCAATTGGCCTCCAACATGCAAGTTCAAGCACACAGGCAACAAATAAAACAGAGGCATGATAATTTACAATAGCCACGCGCCACATGCACCACATGCTAAAACATAGCATCATCACATGCATCTCATATTCTTAATCTCGCAGATGCAACATGCTCGTGATATAACTCTCGGGATCCCCGGTGGTTCTCTGGGCACTGCCGATCCCTTCAGCATTTCACAAGTGCAGAATACTCAATTCATCATGCACATATCATAACTCAAGTCAGACAGATGCAGCATGCTCAATGCTTACAGGTGGCTCTCTGGGCACTGCCGGGCTCAACCCAACCGGTGGCTCTTATCGGCATTGCCGGTCCCCGGCCAGCGTCTCGTACGCTTTCAGGCCTGTGCCCCGAACCGTGGCCCTTTTGACACTCCGGTTGGCACCCTTATCGCTCCAACGCCTCGTGCCTCGCACGCCACAGGCGTAGTACCGCTACCGTGGCTCTTATCGGCTCTGCGGTCGGTACTCCTTATTACTCCATTCCCGTGGCTCTCAGGGCACTACGGGCCTCCTGCACGGTTCTACGCACTCCACCAAACGATGCACATATCTCAAACCAGCATGCCATGCATTCAGTCATTCATATACACAACAAGATGTCGTATCATGCAACACGCGACACTTTGGGACCTCATTCCCAATCAATACTCATGCATGCCAACTTTATCGAATGGTTTCACCAGACTCGCATTCATTGATACTCAATTCAAGACAAACTGCGATAGGCATGACGTTCAAACAAGGCCAGTAGGCAAGACCTTCAAGCTCACGTGACACAATCTCATGTCCACGGACCATACGCTTAGTGCGCGACTACAACTCGAATACACATGCACGTCAAGAACCAATAACCGTGGCCCAGGGCCACACCTCAATGACCATACACTCCAATCTTTAGCAATGACATCTCACAGCAAACTCATATACCTTTCAATTTTCAGCACAAACTAATGACTACACTCCATGGACGCACATGCACTTTACATTTTGACTTCAACCATCAATCATAATCCATGACTAACAAGGATAGTGCTCGGCCACAACTCACACACACGTGCACATCAATTTATCCAACCATTTAACTCACGGCAACAGCTCATTATGCAACCACACACTCACGGCTAGTCCCACACACAAACACACATGGACTTCTAGTCATTGATGCACACGGCCACAACTCATTGTGCATGTATATTATTTTCCAGCAATTGGGGGTTCTCGGTTACACTTCACACACTTCACACACATGCACTTGAATGTATCTACATTAACTATCACTAGTGCTCTATGGACAGCAACCATAGCTTAAGGCCGGCATTCCAACTTACGCACATTGCATTCAATCTTCAGTAAAACCGACAATTACTCCCCACGGAGAACCATCATGGTTCTTGGCCGAAAACCAAACTCACTTGCACACAGAAAATCCAACAATTGTAGTCCACGACACACTTCAACACACGTGCACTCCAAGTCCCAAAACCAGCCATCAATTACACTACAAGGACAACAATCCAAGGCCATAGCCGGAGCCCAATTCGCATGCAACAGAATTTCCAGCAAGTGCAGTTCGCGGTTCATCTCAATTCCAGCAACATTATCAACATGCAATCGCGTTTAAGACTACCCGGCATCATCCTACGTTCTATACTAGGGTTAGAGGCGAAGCTCACCTTCACAAGCTCGGCAAATCTTGGACAGCAATGACAACCACGGTTCCTAGCAAGACCTAACCGAACCCATATGTAAACAACCTCATCAATGGAACACCAATGGCTCGGCCATCGCTCTAACAAGCTATCCCAAGAAGGATCAACATCTATCTTACCTTAAGAAGGACGTAGATGGACACAGTAAGGTTGGTGGAGGGTCGGATTGCACACGCAACGATGGGGCACCAGTGGTGGCGAAGACTCACCACGACCAGCTTCTGTTCAAGCAAGGTCCACGAATTTTCAGTGGTTGAATGACTAATCTAATTAGAGAATATCAAAGTTCAAGATCTTACGGACGTGTGGGAGAAAACGGGGGTCGATTCGGACCCCGGATGAGCCCGAACGAACGATTTCAAGCTTGGTGCGCGCTGGACTTGCGCGACGACGGGATTTGGACCGCCGACTTCGTGGAGCTGCTCCGGCCAGCTCCGGTGGTTTCTCGGTGCGAGCCAGGTGGCGTTGGAAAGCTCTTGAAGAGAGCAAGAGAATGGCGTTGGTTTCGTGTCATTTGGAATTTTGTAGAGGGAGTTATGGCTTCTGGAAGGCAGGCGGTACAGAGCAGCCGAGGGAGGGAAATCGCGAGAGAGAGGAGGGAGAGAGAGAGAATGAGGAAGAGAGAGAGGGATGAAGTGTATACAGCAAGAGAGGGTTCATCATCATCTTCCATTCTTTTTCAAAAATGAAAAATGAAATAAAAACCTAAAAGCAAGAAGTGACTAGGCCTTAATTGAAAAGGTGACATAAAAGCTTGATTGAGACATAAAGTATAATGATGGTCATGGGAAGACAAAAAGTGGGGAGATGAAATGATGTGACAATGGCTCTTGAAAAGGGTGAGATTTGACACTTTTCCTCAATTTGCGTGCTATCGGGGCAGGGTAATTTCTACTGCGTACGACACGTTCCACGAGGCTATTCCAGTCTAATATTCTAATCCGTCAGAAAATATTCTATCTATAATCTAGGGAGTCTAACACGAGCCAGGGGCGATACTGTCATTTCCACTTTCTGCTTCATTTCTCAAATTCTAGAGCAATCCATCGATTGCAGAATTTCTCAATTTGCATCCAAATCATCACTGCGATAATCCTGGAAGTTCGGTTGTCCAAATTCGAAATTCTTTTCGTGGCCAAATCCAACTGGTAGTGACTCTAATAAATACTCAGGCCAACGGGCGGCTCATTGGGAGATACGCGTATCGATCCACACACTTTAAATCCCAGATAGCCTTTCCTCTTCGGTTGGCCAGCTCGGAGTAGCTAATTCTAAGTGAGATTTAATTAGAGCGCTCCAATGGAATATATCCATTCTATTTATTAAACTCCGAAAATGGGTCGAAAATCCGAGATGTCACAGTGTTTGTTTCGTAGGTGTTCCGGCAAGCCTCTAGAAAGTTGATAAAGATAGTTGGGAACGCCCTGTATTTCCTCTCCAAATTGGTGCATTCGATCGAATAGACACTTATCTCCCCGAACAGATCGAAGATCGAAGATCTCAGCTTCAACACTTGGATGATGGGCTATGTAAATATAGCCTCAACCAAGAATGTGATAAAGTCTCTTCCATTTGACAATAACTTTAGCCGGGAAGATGTGCATGGGGAGATTGGCCATTATTGTTGAAATCATAGAGGAGAGAACCAAGGGAAACGAGTGGAATGCGAAGGTGTTAATCCGCTTCCCAAGTATTGATTTTAGAGTGCCATCCTCTATTGGTCAAATTTCCCTATCTGCCCTTTTCTTTCGATATCACCCTCGTTGGCTCGAAGTCTCGAGCCAAACAAATCCAAAATCTTTGCGATAAAGTTTGAGGGGATGCTACTACATTAAAAAAGAAGAAGAAAAAGATGACTGGAGTGGGAGACAAGGAAAATTTTAGTAGAAAAGAAGATGAAAATTTGTCTCCATTCGTAAAAGAAGAGAGCTCACATGCAAAGCTGACGCTCTAGACAGGCGGAAGAAATAGTGACTGGAGACCTACCACTATGAAAAGGTGAAAGAAGACAGGCCTAACGAGAGATATGATAGAAAAAGTTGAGAAAGACAGAAATCTTGGGGGAAGCGATACAATTTTTGAATCCACGTCTAAATTTTAAAAGAGGCGTCCTCCTGGTAGTCTTCATCCGTACTCAAAGGAGAACCTTAAAACATACACGGTCGCTCAGAAAAAACTAGAGAGAGTGAAAATACAATAAGGAGTAACAAACCTTGAGAGACTAGTAACCAGTCAAGGATGTCTCAACCCAATATGTTTGAGAGCTATTTTCACTTGCTGAGTATGGGAGATTTTGAAGAGTTCGAGACCGCATTCGGCACTAAGACCATGGAACCTCGCCCTTTCGCCAATGATATCCAAGATCTCAACAAAGACAATGGTGACAATAACAACAAACAAAAGAAGCGTTACTGTCGCTATACTAAGCATCATATTCAAAAGCTTGAAAATTTCTTCATGGAGTGCTCTAACCCAGATAACAAACAAAGAAAGGATCTGACCCAATAGCTAGGGCTGGAACTTTCATGAGTCAAGTTTTGGTTTCAAAATAGGCGAACCCTAGTGAAGACCCGTCATGAACGCTGAGAAAACAAGTTCCTAAAAGCTGAAAATGAAAGATTCCGAGCAAAGAACATAAGGTATATAGAAGCTTTTGACAATACAACCTGCCCTAACTGCGGTGGTCTATTCACCCTCGACGAAATGCAGCATCTGAGGATCGAAAATGCCCGTTTGAGAGGTGAGTTAGGTTAGTTCCCAGTAAAATCAAATTCTGTTAAAGGACTGGGCAAGAAGACCGATCCTATGGGGTCAGTATTGATGCCTTCCGAGGGAAAGAGGATGATGTATCACCACCAGTCAAGTGGCATTGATGATGAGCTTACTATTATGATCAACCAGTTCGATGCTGATGAAGCTCTGAGATTGTAATATTCTTACGGAGCCTGTATTTCGAAGCCAGTAATCATGGGTCCTTCAACATGGCCGATGCGTACCTGATTCGGAATGAAACTGATTGATCATTAGAGAGCCCGCAAAGGAAGCAGAACCCATTCTAAACGAATGCATATGCTTCATTCCCTTGTGTGGGATAGTTTCTGTTTTTATAGATGTCAAGCATTAATTCAAGAGCAAAAACTAGTGATCTTCCTTTCTCCTATTAAATTTTTGGATTCTTTATTGCACCAAACTTGGGACAAAATTAATTGCGACTAAAAGTCCGCGCAAACTCAAAGGGTAACTCCGTATCATTTCGATTTACCCCTAATTACTCCAGTTCTAAATTGAATCCCTTCTATTCTCAGAAATTTGTAAACTGTTTCGAAAGCACAATCATACCCAAATGCGAGGTTCTCTTTTTGAACAAAACTTGAGGCAAATTAATTTGTGGACATAGCCACTAGATGAATAGCTTCAAACATGGAAATCGCGAGTGACAAGCCCAAGTAAGCTCAAAGAAGGGTAATTTTATATCGTTCCAATTTACCCATAATCGTTTCGAGTTTTAAATTAATTTATTCTATTCTTAAAAGAGATTGTAAATTACCTTGAAAAGCATCGTGATGTGGAATTGCCCAACACAATGCAACATGACCGCGTCATCTCGAGGATTAACCATTAAAGTAGAACCCCCATGGAGGCCTATAGTCTCGTGGGCCTGATGGCATGGGGGATGACAGTGGTCCGAAATGGTCCGAGTTCAATCCCTAAGGTTGGGGAATGTTGTAAATATTGTAAATAAATAATACAATTTTTTGTATATTTCTTTTTGTAGAAAGAAACAAGAATGCTCGATGAACGAAATTGAAGTCAATACTTTGCCACAACCTTAACCCTAATAGTGAAGTGTCCAACGAAAGTCGATAGAAACTCAATCCAGCGTAGCTAGTAAAATGGTCGTGCAAGACATTCAAGATGAAGGGTAAATCAGTATCGTTTCCAGTTTATCTCTTCCAATACTGGCTAACACGTCTCCTTTCCTTTTGACAGGAAATGTTTACACTAACATTTAACATGTCAAAGGAGACAACCCCAAGGGGCAAAATTATGATCATTTGATGAGATCCATTCTGATGGAAATGGAGCAAATTGATGGCAAACCCTGAATTGAAAAGGAGAGTATGTTTTCTTTAACTCATTTGGTTTCAAGGATAACCTTTTTACTTTCTCTCTTGTAGGGGCATTCGACCGACGGCCATGACAGTGATCAACATTAAATAAGCCCAAATGCTTCAAATCCTCACTTGACTCCTTCACCCATGCATTTCATTGTGTAAGGGCAAAGTCAGAGACAAGCCACTCCTCGACTTAAGGAGTAGACTTCTCAATTTGTTTGATTTGCCCACATATCCACGGGTAATTCAAATTCTCCCATTCTTGAGAATTTTCTTCCATACTTGCACATTCTATAAACACGCGTGATGTTAAAAATTGCCACATTTGCATTGTGTCTACATATTCCATGATTTATACATGACTATTCTGCATGTTTAACGCCAATTTTAACTTGGAACTTAAATTGCACGTGATGCATCGAATATGTAGAATGGGGCATGACAGAATGATGAAAGGCAAGCCATTTCTGCACACGTCCTACATTTTAATCCACAGTAAGTCGTGTGCTAAATAGGTTCCACATTTCCCAAGGCAATGGGTTTTCTCGTAAAAGATACGATAGGCGAAGGGAAGGAGGCGATCATTTCTCTATCCTAAACACTATAGGTGATCATTGACAACCCATTTGAGTAGCGATTTCATTTCATAACCCCTATCAAGAACTACCTTACATCGGGGCCAAATGGAGGTAGTTCCAGCAGTAATAGGAGGTAAATGATTAGAAATTTTCTTGCTCGGACTAACATCAATTTCAAGTGTTTCTTTGCTTACAACCTCGTACGGTAATTCAAGAGCCTTAAGACGATGAAAAGCATTCATTTCTCTATCCGATACACTTTTATCCTTTGCATTGTCCAATTGAGCTTGCATATTTGTTTCTTAAAACCCCGTTGGTAATTATTGCTCATTCCAAGATGAAGATGGCACCACCTCAAAGCAGAAGAACTCAGAAAAAGTAGGTCTCCATAGAGTTCCCGAGTCAACTCTTCAAGTGTGCTAAATCTATGATATGCATGTATATATGGCACAATCTTTGGAAATTCTTTTTTCTAAAAAAAGAACGGAAAAGAAAAAAAGGCAAAAAGGCGGGACCCAGTCCCGGGCATAAAAAGCAAAGCGCCAGTCAAAAGCAAGGCCAATACCCATGCAAATTAATGTTCATTTTTGAATGCCTTTGAAATTTACATGTACTTTTTGTAAACTCAGTGGAAACATATTGTCTCCTTTTGTAAATCCCCAATGGGATTTGGTTGCAAAAGAAAACTCTTTGAAGGAGTCAAATTGCAAAATATACTTAGTTCAAGTTTACACCATTCGGGAGCGACGCCGGTATCAGTAGAAATTGACACCATTCTCATGCAACAATGACGTTCTTTGAAGACAGTTCCAGAAGACCAAGAACGACGATAAATCTCCAAAGATCACTTATGGTTCCTCCGTTGGAGTTCACATCGTCCTCGGGCAGCGATATCAGTGGAAGTTCACACCTTCCTCATACAATGATGGTGTTCTTTGAGAACTATTTTAGAGGGTTGAGACTGGTGATAAAAATGCAATGATCACCAATGTCAAACCTACCTCATATATTTTCTAGACCAAACTAAGCCTTTTATTTCCTTAGTCCCCAATCCTAACCTACGTTACAACCCGCGAAAGTCTTTTCTGATTAAGGCGCTTGAGTTAACGTAGAGTTGAATGATTTTAAGCATTACTCGAAAAGGTACGAGCAAGATTATTTCTCTCTCATTTTTGTAGGATTCTTGACTTGTAAACCTATAGAAGATAATGAAGACTTTTTTGTCAATGCCCTTGGCTCAAAAGAGTCCCCTTTGATAAGCCTTTGACCCAACCTATATTATGGTCCTAATCAAGACCTCCAAATCGGCTTGATTGTACTAATTGCGAGATTACTCAAACCCTTGCTTAATGCAATGATGGTAAGATTGAGTGATTTCTTTTCTATCCTGCAATCAGGATAAACAGTCTTTCTTGAGAGTGAGAGAAAGCCCGTTCGTACTAAATCCCTCATTCAAATTACATTCAAGGTGTTCATACTACGATAACCTCCTTTAATAGAATTGGTAATGCAAACTTGACAGAATAGTTATGTATGTTCCACATCAGGAGTTATTACACAGACTGATTCTAATCATTATAAACTTAGCTGAATGGTTTTGCATGAACCATTGAACTCATTGATGAAAATGCTTGCACATGTTACCTCTGACACTGCTTGATAGGTAGCACATTCCTGATGTTCGAGTTACCTCCCAAGGTCTCGAAATTCATTTGGCGATTAGTGAATGAACAAACCTAGTTGTCGAGAAACCAACAGGCGTTTCTTCCAAATGCTTAAATAAGCATATCTTCAGCCTGAACCTTTCAATAGAATGAATTCTGACGATTGTCAAGGCACTCGAATCCATTGCGACACATAAAGGTATTCACATTCTTCAATGAGGCATGATTCGTCTTGAAAATAGAAATGTTTGAGATATTTTGATCTCTGCCTCTTTGCCTTATTCCTAAAGCAACAGGAGAATATAAATCAGGTTTAAGTTTCTGCAGGATTTCTGGCCTCCCCATATCCCAGAATGGCACCCTTCATGGTAAGTTAAATCGGGTTTGAACTTCTGCAGGATTTCTGGTTTCCCCAGATCCTAGAATGGCACCCTTTATGGTAAGATAATTTGGGGTGAGCTTCTGTAGGATTTCTGGTCTCCCCAAATCTCAGAATGGCACCCTTCATGATAAGATCATTTGGGTTGGAGCTTCTGCAGGATTCCTAGTCTCCCCAGATCCCAGAATGGCGCCTTTCATGGTAAGTTAAATCGGGTTCGAGTTTCTACAGAATTTATGGTCTCCCTAGATCTCAGAATGGCACCCTTCATAGTAAGTTAAATTGGGTTTGAACTTCTGCAGGATTTCTAGTTTCCCTAGTTCCTAGAATGATGCCCTTCATGATAAGATAATTTGGTTTGAGCTTCTGCAGGATTCCTGGTCTCCCTAGATCCTAGAATGGCACCCTTCATGGTAAGATCATTTGGGTTTGAGTTTCTGTAGGATTCTTAGTCTCCCAAGATCCCAGAATGGCGCCCTTCATGGTAAGTTAAATCGGGTTCGAGTTTCTACAGGATTTATAGTCTTCCTAGATCTCAGAATAACACCATTCATGGTAAGATAATTTGGGTTTAAGCTTCTGTAGGATTCTTGGTCTCCTCAGATCCCAGAATGGCACCCTTCATGGTAAGTTAAATCGGGTTCGAGCTTCTGCAGGATTCCTGGTCTCCCCAAATCCTAAAATAGTATCCTTCATGGTAAGTTAAATCGGGTTTAAGTTTCTGTAGGATTCTTAGTCTCCTCAGATCCTAGAATGACACACTTCATAGCGAGATAATTCGGATTTTAGCTTCTATAGGATTTTTAGTCTCTCCAGATCCTAGATTGGCACCCAAAAATCACTCTTTCAGTCAATACCTCTTCTGTCTACCCAAAAAAGGTGACATTTAGGTAATTTTTGGTGACTCCTAGCATCGGATGATCCATTTCCAAAGTCCTTTTTACATGCATAAAGTCCTTCTTACAGGCATTTCCTCGGTAAATCCCACATCGGGTGAACCATTTTCAAAGTCCTTTCTACACACATAAAGTCCTTTTTACAGGCATTCCCTCGGTAGATCCCACATCAGGTGGACCATTTACAAAGTCCTTTCTATAGCCACAAAATCCTTCTTACAGGCATTCTTGCGGTAGATTCCTACATTGGGTGAACCGTTTCAAAATTCCTTTCTATAGGCATAAAAGTCCTTTCTACAGGTACAAAATTTTTTCTATAGGCCCAAAGTCCTTCTTACAAGCATTTTTGCGATAGATTCCCACATTGTGTGAATTGTTTCCAAAGTCCTTTCTAGATGCACAAAGTCTTTTCTGTAGGCACAAAGTCCTTCCTACAGGCATAAAGTCCTTCCTATAGGCATAAAGTCCTTCCTACAGGCATAAAGTCCTTCCTACAAGTATTTTATTTGGTAAGCCCGACATCGGGTAAACTGCTCAGTAGAATCCTTTCATCAGGAATCTGCCATGGGGTGACCTATCATACGAGTCAAATCTCAATCAATTTTAATCATTATGATCCTTTGACTAGGAATTCTGTCATGGTACGACCTACCATATGGGTCAAAATGCAGGTGAATCCTCTAAATAGGATAGATCGCCACTAGAGTCCTTTCATTAGGAACTATGCTATGGGTTGACCTGCCATACGGGTCAAAGCTATCCTCCCCGGAGTATCCTTAGAATGAATCTTTGGGTGCATGTTCAAAGAGCATTCATGTCAGGCAACAGCAATACGACGGGTAGGTAAGTGCCAGGTAAGCTCTCCTCTCTATCTCTTCCTCACTTCATAAGAGCCTCCGCAAGCCCGGTCTGAATCAGAACTTACATAGAGAGGCATTGGAGATCAAATGTCACAACCCTTTTTATTTTCCTAGGTTGAGTTGATTAAGATTCAGGTGTCATCTCATCTTTGAAATGAACCTCTATCGAGCTTTCTTTCAAAGAAGGGCAGCTGTTGACACCTGATTTTTAATCACCTTTTCTCTTTAAAAAAAATAAATAGAAAATTAATAAAAATTCATAAAATCACAAAATCAACTTTGGAAGCCTTGGCCAAGCCTAGGAAACCATTTTTGAACAAAAACTGATTTTTCATATTTTCAGTATTTTTTCTGCATTTTTATTTTTGAAAATTCATAAAAAATAAAAAAAATGAGAAAATTAAAAATCAACTTTGGAAGCCTTGGCCAAGTCTAAGGAACCAATTTTGAACAAAAAGTGATTTTTCATATTTTTCGTATTTTTAATATTTTTCGAAAAATAAAAAAATAATTGAAAATTCAGGAAAAAACATTTGAGGCCACAAAAATACACAAAAATAGTCAATATTTTTCTTTTCAATCCCTTTTCATGTGGCCATCACAAATTCAAAAAAATCTAATTCGGGTCATGTTTTTCTTCACGAGCATAATCTCAAATCGGTCTAAAAAAATCTAATTTGAGTCAATTTATTTTCATTTTTCACTTTTAAGATAGTGAAATTGTCCTCTAATAGTCCAAATTTTCATATGGCCCAATTATACCCGAAATGACTCAATTTTGCAAAAGGGTCTTAGTTGAATTTTGCATTTTCAGCGGCAAGAAATGAGCTTAAATTTGACAAACGATTAAACTAGACATGAGGTGAATTTCGACCAAGCATACGGGAGGTGTGCTGAAAATTGTGTGGAGATTTGGACTTAAAGAAATATTTCTCCAGGGACCGAATTGTAAATACTTAAAATCTGAAAGACTAGAGTGCAAATACCTAACATTTGAGGGATTATTTTTGCAAATAACTAAAAGAAGAGTTAGTGGAAAATTAGAATAGAGAAGAAAAGATGGAGAAGAGAAGATAGAGAAGGAAAGATGAAGAAGAGGAGAAGAAGAATAGATGGAGAAGAGGAGATGAGAATAGAGAAGAAAGATGGAGTGAAGAAGAGTTAGTTGAGAATTAAAATGGGAGATAGATGAGTGGGTTATAAAAGGAGGAAGAAGGGAGCTTGGAAGAGGGAACTTTTTTGGAGAGAAAATTTTAGATGCTTGAGAGGGTTTTGGGAGATTGATGAAAAATTAGAGAGAAAGAAAAAATCAAAGAGAGAGAGAATTCTCTTTCAAAAGAGAATCTTGAAGATGGTGGGAGTTTAAAACTAGGTGTTACCATCATTAATTCCTCCAACAATCAACACAAGTCACAAGTTCATCCTTGTCATTTGAGCTGCAATCTTGATCCACAAGATGATACAAGGTCCGAATTCGACAATCAAATCTATCAAATCTGGTAACGATCATAACCATTAAATCTTCGAGAATTTCGTTACCCAAATGGATTGATTTAAATTTCGATTATACTATGTCGTATTCATTTGTCTTCATGTCCACATATCATACTCGTATTACAATTTTCTGTATTTATCGCTTAAAAGATCCGAACCCCAGATTGTAGTAGGCTCTGCCCCCTACTAGGTGGTGTAAAGATTTAATGTATTCCATCTTTTGTATTTTGATTTTCACATTACTAAACCCCAAATTGGTAGGTCGAGCCACTTGCTGGAGATCATAACACTACATAGAAGTCGTTAACTCACTCCCTCTTTTCGGCTTCAGGGAATTTTAATGCTTATATTTATTTACTACTTTTTATATTGCATCTTTTCATTGATCTAAACACCAGATTGTGGTAGGCTTTGCCCCCTACTTAGTAGTGTAAAGATCTCCTGTATTTTATCTCTTGTATTTTGATTTTCGCATTATCAAACCCCAAAATTAGTAGGTCGAGCCACTTACTGGAGGTTCTTTATTTACTACTTTCTATATTCTATTTTTTGCAATTTAATTTCCATACTATTGAATCCTAGAATCGGTAGGGCGAGCCACTTACTAGAGGTTCCTTATTTACTCGTTTATGTATTCTATTTTCTGTAGTTTAATTTCCATACTATCGAATACCAGAAATCGGTAGGCCGAGTCGCCTATTGGAGTTCTTTATTTACTGCTTTTTGTACTCTATTTTATGTGTTTTGATTTCTACACCATCGAATCCCAGAATTTGGTAGGCTGAATCACCTGCTGGAAGTTATGTATTTATTGCTTTATGTACTCTATTTTATGCATTTCAATTTGTACATTTTCAAACCCCAGAATCAGTAGGCCGAGCCACTTATTGGAGGTCGTAACACTGCACAGAAGTCGTTAGCTCACTTCCTCTTCTAGCTTCAGGGAATTTTAATGCTTGCCTTTATATAGTACTTTTCCTATCGCATCTTTTAATATTACATTTATATTCAGAATATCTTGCATTGTCAGTCTTATTTAATTTGAAAATACCAAAAATATCATTCATGTGCCTTTCATATAGTATAGTTCATGCATATTTTGCCATGCCGCATACGTATTCGTATTGCAATTTTTTGTATTTTTCGATCCGAACCCCAGATCGCGGTAGGCTCTGCCTCCTACTTGGTGGTGATACATACGTCATATTCGCATATACACGTATGCATATCATATTCGCATGTCACGAACGTATGTCATATTCGTATTGTCATTAATTCATGCATATTCATCCAAACAAAATATAAAAAAAAGACCCAAAAATTAAGAAATGGGCCATTTCGATGGCCAATTCTATTTTTTGAGGATCTTCCCTCCTGATCTTTTCAAAATGACGATTTTACCCCTCATAGGTAAATTACCTTTAAAATTTCAAAAAACTCAAAAAAGTCTCAAAAATTAGGAAACAGGCCAGTTCAACTGACCATTCCTATTTTGATAATTTTCCTTCCTAATCTTTTCAAAAATGACAATTTTGCCCCTTATAGGCAAAATGTCTTGAAAATTCCAGAAAATTTAGAAAAATCCCAAAAATTAGGAATCAGACCATTTAACAGTCCAATCTTATTTTTGATGATTTATTCGCGTGTCGCGTCCGCATGTCCGCGTTCACATGTCGTGTATGCATGTCTACGTATGCATAATTTGCGTACACATGTTACATACGCATGGCCATATACGCTTGTCGCGTTCGTACGTCCATGTACGTTTGTCGCATTCGCATATCGTATTTCATGTGTCTTCGTATCCGCATGTCGTATTCGTTACGTCTTCGAATCCGCAATGTCGTATTCGTATGCTTCGTATCCGCATGTCGTATTCGTACATGTTCGAATCCGTATGTCGTATTTGTACATCTTCATATCTGCATAATCGTATTTGTACGTAGTCGTATCCACCTATCTGTACTCATATACCTATATATGCATGTCCACGTATGTATGTCATGTCTGCATGTCCATGTTCATATGTCGCATCCGCATGTCAGCGTTCGCATGCTATATTTATATATCTACGTTTGTATGCCGTATTTGCGTGTCCACGTTTGCATGCCATATTTATATATCCATACTTGCATATTCATGATCACATATCCGCGTTCGCATGCGTACGTTCATGTCTATATTTGCATATTCACATTTTGCTTAACTATGCACCCATTACCATCCGTGCATTCGATCTAAAAAGCGGAAAAAAAAGAGAAGATAACATCGCACTAGAGCCTTAGGAATAAACCAAGCCTGAGTTGCCAAATTAGGATATCCATGGAATTAAGGTATGGAAGGGGCATTAGTTTTAATTAACTAAGTAACCAAGTCCCCGAACTCATAATCTTAGTTCGTAGAAGTAATTTAGTTCTCCCGCTAATTTATTTAGGTTTTCTAATCGACTTACCAAAAATGATTAGTGGCGACTCCAAATTCTAAAATCATTTTAAAAAAACCAAAATCGTGATTCGGTAGAGCTTGGGAGAGTCTGTATTCGTTAGTCAATCTAATTAACCTCATAATCCGTTAACCTGGGAATTTTTTACCATTGAAATTTTTAGGTCACGACAAATGGTGAATTGTATTTTCGCTCAATTTCTTTATAGTGTCGTTGGGTCATACATGTGCATAGTCGTTTAGTTTGGGTTGGGTAGTGACAAGTCGAGAACCTAGAACTGTATGTTTAGGGTTGACCCGAGCGTGTGCTTCACCTGAGCGAGGTTTAGTGGTGAGCTTGCTGATTTTCGATTCACTGTTATTGTGACACCGTCTTTTCAGACCCTAAGCCCTAGTTATGAGTGGACCACTGGTCTCATGGAGATTGACGAACAGATTTGAGGATCCGATGGATAGTGATCCACCATGCTCGAGGAGCTCGACTTGAGAAAGTTGCCCTCATCTGATTGGAGTGATGTTGATGTATAGACCAGTGGGCCCTACGCGCTCTTTTTGTTAGCATAGGTCAGCTGGTGGTATCTCCTTTTGGAAAGTTGTACCTAAATGCTAGTTCTATTGTTTCAATGAAATGCCTTTTATATGTTGATCTATCTCTCTTCTTACCTATTCTTTGTGTATGTACGGGTGTGATGTCTACTTTCCCTAGCGTGAGTTATATAGTCGTCGATTGCGCGCGACGAATCTTGGGTTGTCGTTCTTGTTGGTTGACCAACGTGGCAGCGGAATGTTGTGTCGTCGCCGGGTCAGGGGCGTGACATCCCCGTCCGAAAGTGGTATTAGAGTAAGGTTAGCTCGATAAGAGACTATTCGAGGCCGGAGTGATAGGGATGATGATCTATGGGGTAGTTAGATAGAGAGACACCTAAGTCTAAGTTAAGATTAGGCGCGTCGTGTGTTGATTGAGTAGGCGTGTGCTTGTTGGTGTGACTTATTTGACTGGATTTGTGCTAAATCTTTGTGTTGAATGCTGTCTATTATAAGCTAAGCTGCAGATGTGTTTGGACCCGAGGTCCTAAATCCCAATCGTAATGTGATAGAGATGTCCCTGTGTGGCTGTTGTTAGAGGTAGTATGTTTTAGCGTACTTCACGTGCTGCTAGACCTTGGGTAGTAGTGAGGTCGTTCATGCATTGCACGAATTGTTGCATCGAAAAGAATGTTTGAGAAGTGCATGCATGAGCATATCATGTTTTAGGACTTGATAAACTGTCAACCTGCATGGGACGGGACGGGATACTTAAAAACCATAGTGAAGCATGGTATGGGACATGTGGAATGAGATTCTCTTTGTAGATATGACTTGGGACACTTGTAGCGACAAGTCTAATGAGGGTGGGGAGTGATCGTAGGAGCAAAGAGGCTCGGACAAGGAGCGGCTCCTAGCAGGCTTCTAAGATGCCAATGGGGACAGAAGTGACCCAAGCCATACATTGAAAGGAACGAGTCTAGGTATTGGGCTAAGCCTAACTAGTTTTAAAAGATGCATCACCTTATTTAAAGGCATGGCATAACATCTCATTTTGGTAGGCGAAATGACGAACGAAAACTTGAGTAGATGGACAAGGTCTTTAGTCCCTTGATGGGACTATGGTAGGCTTAAGTGAATAGGATCTGGAATTAGAGTAATTGGGGCAGAAGGTCTAGTGAAGTGTTTAAATTGCAGTCTCTGTAGTTGAAGACCCAGGGATGAATGGGGTCTTGAGGGCCTTGGAAGAAATTGAAATTTGATGGGCAAGTAGACTAAAGAAAGAGTTACCGTTGTTGCCCAAGCCGTCGAAGCTGCGGTGGCCGCCATGAACGGGGCCAATGAGAATAATTGAATCAATGGAAATGGAAATGGAGTTCATCAAATGCATTAGTGAGTGGAACAATTTCTGAAGATGAAGTCATCTGAGTTGGATGGAAGTGGTAAACCCGAAGTAGTTTCCCTCTAGATGGAAAGCGAGAAAAAGGCATTTGCTTTGCTAAAATGCTAAGATGAAAATGGTGCTCAGAAAAAAAAAGATGGGAAATTTCTTGAGGCTTCATTAGACTAAACGTCTGTGGACAAGAATGAAAGTGAGATGTGAAGGTTTTCAGAGCATGTGTCAAGGATAATAAAGAGACCTTTATATGAATAAGATGAGAACGTGCTTAAGTATGGCCGGTAAGGCCCTCAAGATGTAAGGTGGTTCGCATCGTGGATACGAACAGACACCGCCGTAATAAGGAGGACAATCGCAGGAATTAGGTCCTGGGATTTATGTGTGGTGAAGGATGGTGTAATCTTTGCGATGAGGCATTTCGATCTCCTTTGGTTATAAATAGTCGAAATACAAAGAGAGCCATACGCTAATGGTAGACTAGTGACTCACAGCCTCTGGACGACCTTGATTTAGGTCATATTTACGGGTCTTTATTTTGTAAGGAGAACTATCGATGGACTTGGCTAGTGAAAACAAGGTAGTATAAGATGACGGGCATCTGGGATTACATAGGTTCAAACATAAACTGTATTTAATGGTCTTAGTTCCCAAATTTTTGTTGATGGCCCAAAACAAGAGTATGATTGAGGTTCGTAAGGAGGTAGCGAGAACCAAGAAATCTTAGCATGGATTCGGAAGGATAGTCGTATTTGAGGTTGATACTTAAAAAGAAATTACAGATAAAGGGCTAGTGGAATTGTACAATAGTGACATTGGACTGTTAATGCCCAAAACTTGAGGATGTGGCATAGTGATCAGAGATAGGTTGGATAATGAACTTGGAAAATAGAGGCTTAGGCTTGAATTGTGAGAGGTTGATGGATAACGTTCGGTGCGATTAAGAACATGAAACTTGATGTTTAATGGTCAACCATTAGGTCCGGATTTATGTGATACTTCAATGATTTAAAACTTTGGTTTCTAATTGTCCCGACCGAAAATTTCTGTAAAATTTTTTAGTTAATGGATTACTAGATTAATTTAATTAATTAATTAACCTAGCCCAAGCTCTCCCAAAGCTCTACAATTCGCAACTTTAGGTTCATGTTCAAATGTATTTAAATTTTTGGAGCCGCCACTAATCTTTTCTGGTAGGTAGATTAGATACCTAAATAAAGTATTGGAGAAACACTTTATTTTCTGCAAACCAGAGATTTGAGTTCGGAAACTTGATTATGTTAATTTTCAATTAACACCCTTTCGGTACCATTCTTGTGAAGATTTTCTTGAATTGGCCCTTAAATTGATTCCTTGAGACCAAGGTGTAATAATTTTTTTTTTATTTTTCTTGGTTAACATGAATGTAATGCAAATGCAAGTACATGAAACCGTATGAAGCTAGGTAATCTAAACTATATGACAAGCATAATGAGCATGCATGATGTCAAAAAATTTCAAGTTTTACTGCGCGAAAAAAGTGGGGTTCTAATGATATGCAAAATAAACACGAATAGAAATAATGCATGTGACTTTTTTTGACAATACCGATATGATATGAGTTTTAATGCATGTGAAAGCATGAGTTAAAAATTTAAAGGGTTATGTCATGCAAAAGGATGCAAATCTATCTATATGACGTGAATAAAAATGCATGAATGTCATGGTAAATATGCATGGATGGCAAAATGACATGGTAAATATGCATGATCTACCCTATATGAAACGCACATGCATGACAATTTTTTTAAAATTTTTTCTGGATTAAAAGATGGCCCGAGAGTTGATAACAATTAATATAAAATTAAGAAATTGATCACTCAAAGTTTAATTTTTATATTAGAAGTTACTCTGACATTTAATCTCATTCCTTTGGACCATGATTTGATTTTTTTTTTTTAACAATTCTGAAAGATTCGTACGATTAAAAATCAACCCTTTCTCACAAATGTGATGGAAATTTAGGTTTGTTGCTTTCAATTATACCGAAAATTTGCTTCTTGATTTTTTTTTTTAGACATTTCAGCAACTTCATGGCTCGAAACAGCAAACAAAACAACATGAAATATCTGTACAAAACAGCAACTAAAATGTCAAAGACATATCCTCGAGCTCCTGGCCTGGTAAGTTTGCTGAGTTGATGATCATGAAATATGTGAAGATGACCTTGATTTAGACGAACAGCATATTCACAGTGCTGATACAGCAAAAAAACATAGGAGAAAAATAGTAGGACAGCACAGAAATGATCACAAATCAACTTTAAATCGATCCTGACAAATATATGAGGCTTACCTTGATTTGTTTGGCGAAAAGAGCTTAGATTGAAGCAAAACGAGGCTGGCAGCAGCACGAATCAGCCAAGTACACGAGTGGGTGGGCTGCTTGAAGCGGTCAATTTGATGGACCATCGAGAACAATCTTAATTTTGCCCAATTATAGCTGACGTCCAGCAGAAGGTATAGTTCCCAAACAAATAAACTTCATTGACTCCTTTTAACTCTTGACTTTTCTAACACCTTCCCTTTTTTGTGTCAGATTTTTTTTTCGTGCAAACCATCCAGCCCTTCCCATAAACTCTCCTCTCTCTCTTAACTTTTTTCTTCTCGAAAATCTTTTCACCCTGTCCTTCCCTCCAACCTGATCGTATTTCTCTCTCTCTTTTCTTCTTGTGCAAAAAGTAAACTCTCTGACTCTCTCTCTCCACTCTCATCCCCCAAAAAATCTCCCCAATTTTTCTTTGCTCTCATGTATTTATAATGCCCCAAAGAGGATGTGCTCAATGGAAAAGGAGGAGAGGGCCCATTAGTGGAGCCGGCCACTCAGCAATTTGCATCATAGTGCGGAAGAAGTGCCAGCAGGCTCCACCAACTCTTCTAGTAACTCGTGTAAACAAATCAAACAATTTGAAACTACCGTCCAAAATGGGATGAGGGCCAAGACTGCCGGGCGCGGGGAAAAAAAAAAAGCAAAAACTCCTCATGCTCTGTCTGAGTAGTATGCCAGTGAACGGGGGGGGGGGGGAAGAAGGGGAGGGGGGAAAGGATGGGCGGAGAGGGTGGGGGGGAGGAGGGGAGCGAGAGAAGGAAGGAAAGAGGGTTAGGAGAGGAGAGGAGGAAAGGG
Source organism: Psidium friedrichsthalianum (assembly GCA_019149425.1). Taxonomy (NCBI): domain Eukaryota; kingdom Viridiplantae; phylum Streptophyta; class Magnoliopsida; order Myrtales; family Myrtaceae; genus Psidium; species Psidium friedrichsthalianum. The sequence continues at coordinate 21 of JAGVVM010005648.1, read as the reverse complement.
GGGGAGAGAGAGGAAGGAAAA
>JAGVVM010005647.1:0-10524 GCA_019149425.1 Psidium friedrichsthalianum | reverse complement strand
CCAGGCTCCGTCGACCATCCCCACCACCTCCGACGGCAAGGGTGCAAACATCACCGGACCCACTCCCCAGTCAACGCCGACCAGAGAGTTTCCAGAAACCAATCTCATTAACAAAACCACTGAAAATCAGTTTCCGGAAACCAATCTCATTACAAACAACATTCTCTAGCATCAATAGCCACCACAAAATTACACATGTATAATAAAGCAAGGGAGATAAGGAGCTGACGCTGAGTAGTTTTGACTCAAAGTCGTGGACAACCAGCACCAAAAATTGCAATAACATGCAACGAAAGGAAAACGCGAAGGGCAGAGGTATCTTAACACTTAATGGAGTAAAACATGAATCAATCCTAGCTTTAAGAATTACCCGACGACCGATTATACAAAACCAGAATAACACGTCCTTTAGGCAAATCGTCGAACAGGTGATGCGCGCTTAGAAAAACGAGTTCAAGATTCGAATTCGTCTTAACTTCTTCAACCTAAACATGGCGTATAGAAACAATAAATCATCACTATCAGCACAAATCGGTTCAATTTCAGGTAATCAAGGCACGATTTCATCGAATCAATCTCTGAGTACTCGATTTCCGAGGAAAAGCAGAAAACAGTTTATCAATTGAATCGTTTACCTAGTTAGATGGCGAGGAAACGTCGCCGGAACCAATGATGGCGGATACGGAGACGCCGGAAAACGAACGACCTCCAAATCTCCCTTTTCTCACTGTGTTCTCTCTCGGTTCTCTCTCCCCATTTTTTCTTCTTCTCTGTGAATTTTCGCGAGCAAAACCCCCAACTGAACTCCTACGCAAGCGTTTTCGGTTTTCTGATCTCATCCCATCTCTAACCGATTCCAGCTCAGCAAGGTTTTCATTTGAACCCCTGCCGGTCATGCACAGCACCAGTGACCTTGGCTTCGTTATCGTCTCGGTCACCTGAAGTAACAATGAGTCATCAAGGCCTTGACTTGCGCCGAGCCGGACGAAAGGGGCTGAGGTCGGAATTTAGGCCTAAAACAAGACAAAATTTTGGAGAAGCCCGGCCCAAATGTAGGCAAATTAATGGGCTTGCATAGGCTTATATATATATATATATATATATATATATATATTATTTTGCTCTTTTTGTTCTTTTGTTTTTGTTTTTTTAATTTTAGGCAAAATGATGGTGTCAACGTCACTCTAAGTAGATCTGCTGATCAGAATGAAGGACATAGAGTCTTCGGATTAGGCTAATGGTATTTGGAGATAAACAGACAATCCAATTTAACGGTAGAGAAGGGTAAGTGAGTGAGGATAACATACTTGTATCGAATTCATTTGTCGTCTTCTTTTTCTTTTCAGCCGTTATATATGTCATTAGCTTATTCTCTCCACCGTTGGGTAATTGTTGTCAACTTACATGATGCATTGCCTAAAGATCATAATACTTTTCAAGTGCATGGGACACAATCTCTTTTCATTGAGCGGCCAAAGGAAATTCCCAAGTTCTTTTTTGATGACTTGAGCAAGAAAAGCATCGGACTAATTGCACGATGTGCCGCACTCAAGAACAATAAACATGAACTTTTCTTCAATAAGGATAAAGATCAGAACACTCGCACATAACACCACAATTAAAAAAAATTAATTTTTTTTCTGTAATAAGAGTGATTTTTTGCTTTGACATTTTTTAGATTGAAAAGATGCCTAAACCCATTTCATTGCGACTAGAAAAGGAAAATTTTCTTGGATGTCTTTTCTATTCAAAAGGAGATTTCGTCGAAAATCTTTGCCCATCGGGAAATGGAGAAAAAGAACATAATTATAAAAATTTAATTGATTTGTTATAGAACGATTTGATCTTTTTGTTCATATTGACAGAGTAAATATCATCAAACCATCAATAAACGAGGGCCATTTTTCTAGCCGGAGAAGACGGGTCATTGTTAGTATGAGACACCAATTTGTCCTTTATATGGACACTTCTTTGCTACTTATTTTGTAGTATCCTCACTTTCTTCTTTGTTATTACCTTGAATGTTACTTTTTCTCTCCTAAATTTTTAAGGCTGTTTCCGAATGGACAATGCTGTGTTACATATTGATTTGTTATGTATGCTACATGGCGGACTATAAATGGAAAATAAGCCATATATAATAACTAATAAAATTAAGACACACCACTTATTATACCCTATTTATAAAACAATCTTAATATGAATAACACTACAAGGGATTCCTAAATTAAATGGGGCATTAGATGGCATGCCACATGTAATCAATTAAGTGTGGAATCGATATAGGAATAATGTTTGCAAAAGGCTCACGCTATATTCACCTCCTTACACCTCCTATCACATTAAATTGAACACATTATCTCTTGTGGGTCGCACTCTTGATAAAAGATTATTTCTTACCTTCTTTTCTTCTTTCTTTTTAAATTTTGCTAAAAGGAAAACTTACCCACATCTCTTCCCAACAACTTTTTTTTTTTTTCACTTGAGCCGCTTCTTCCATACACATTACATTTCAAAGTTTCCTTCATGTTTGTCTTCTTCTGAACTTATTCTCCATTATAATCTAAGCAAGCACTAATCACATACTAGAGTAAAGAAATGTTAGGTTTTGTTTGCAAATTTGTACTTTATTTCCTTAGATTATTCTCATGATCACAAATTTTTCAACTTTGATTTTGGATTAAATTTACATCAATTTACTCAAAAATGAAATATTATAGTTGATGTATGCATTATACACAATGTATGCATAGATTATCCTTTAACTTGTGCTTAAGTTATTTTTTCAATAATAGTTTCCTAGTACAAAAAGTATAGAAAGATACAAGTCATTAATAGAATAACTAGAATAGTTTTCGTTAGAAATACAATAATGTGTTAGCTATCCACCAAATAAACTATTTTTTTGGAAAATAAGTAACCAATTTTGTTACAAATAGAGAAAGAAAAGGCAAAAGAAAAAAAAAGGCAAACATTAGTCTTAAATCAAGAATGCGCCCATATTTAACCTTAATAAATATTGTTTGAGAGGAGCATGGGTAGTTTCGCCTCTAGTAAAATTGAAACAAATGAAAAAAATGAAAAAAAAATGGTAAGAAATAATCTTTAAAGCATTATATTTTCAATCACTCTCTCCTTCTGACTGAATCATGTTTGTTATTGCGCATACTATTCGTATTTCCGAGTTTTATATCTATTGTGCAAACTTTCCGAGCTATCTAGTGTTCTTGCTCTCACAATCACAACAACCCTTGTGATGATGCGATGACCTTCATGCTGTGTTTAACAACAAACAACCAACTTCAGTACTTGATCCACAAGGGTGGTTGTGATTGTGAAGAACATTATTTCTAGCCTGCCATACATAGTAAATGCAGCCATTCCAAGCCAACTTGAGGAGGATTGAGGAAGAACTGGGACCCTTGACTTGCTGCTGAAGCCATAGAATTTAAGATTCCAATCTCCAGGAGCTCTAACAATAGAACAAAGATGCAAACCCTCTGCCAAAGCTGGGAAGAAAAACACCAGCCAAAAAACAGATGGTTTCTAGAATCATTGCATTGCCTACAAAGAAAGCAAATAGATGAGTGGAAGGAGAAACCTACTCCCAATTCTATCAAGAGCTTATTCAAGATTGCCATCCGAGGGATCAAGCAAACTCGAGAGCATTAGGTGCAAACCTAATGATCCTATGCCAACATTCTTGAGGACCCCTGTTCCTAACCAGATCCCAAGTGTTGGAGATGATCAAAGAACCATTGGAAGACTGGAAACAACTCTTATCTTCCAAGAAGAATATGGTGTAAGTGAATCCTATATCGCAGGCTAGGATAGCAACAATATCATAAGATAGCATTGGGGAAAGACCAATACTAATAGGATATTTTGTCAGCGACCTAGCAGAAATACGCAATGCAGCATCATATAACACTCTGCAAGGGTAGACAACAACGAAAAGGATCCCGTAGGGATGCCAATGATCAGGCCACAAATAGGTGGACTGGCCATTACCAATCTGGTATCTTGTAAAAGGCTTAATCAATGAGCTGCCTTTCAAAATCTTCTCAAAGGATACCTAAAATCCAAGCTATTCAAAGAGAACCAGATTTTAGCAAAAGCCTCCAAACACACTTTAGAATACAGGAAGTATTCCACAAATTAAAGCTTTCAAAACCCAAGTCCTCCATCATGCTTAGGAAGAAAATTTTGGTCCCAACTGACCCTAGCATTGTGGTTGGAAAGGCCATGGCCTTTGAGATCTCAGCGAAATCTCAATGGACAAGCCAGATGGAGGAGTCATCCCTAAATCTTGAAAGGGCCTTCTAATCTCATCATTGTTGATAACTTAATTGTAGATGACGAGAGGAGATGGATGCGAGGTCTTGAGACTCGCCAAAGGCATAAACTTCACATTCAGGCGAGCTCGGCCGCCCTTAAAACAAGATAGGGAAAAGATAGCCACTGTAAAGCGGGGACAATCGAAGCAATAGGGGAGAGAGAGGGAAGGGAGCATGACACGACCCATCGTTGGCAACGGCAGTAGATGGTTGAGCGAGGAAATTGGGAGCCTAGGCACCTCAATGGCCGATGTCGGTGTCAGCTAAGGGAACAAATCATGTATAATGATAATAATTATAGCTTTTATCATACTTAGATCTTCTATGGATAAACTTTCAATACTACTTATGTGAGTATAAAAGATAGATAATATCATAGATATATAGAGTGCTTGAATTGAGAATCCATTTTAATTGTGGGTTGGGCCTAGTGATCAATCTCAACAAATCTAAATATTCGATTTACTTCTTCCTCTTATGAACGTATTCTCTGACATTTCGTATGAACCTCTACCTTTCTATATCCTTGTGAAGAGGAACTATAAGACAGGTTAATAAGTCACCCTCATTGCTAAATGCAAAAAAAAAAAAAAAAAAAAAAAAAAAAGAATCCCTATACATGCGGTGTATATATAAATAACATATAATATTTCAGAACATAACCAACCAAGCGCAATATACAAAACTTGCATTGGTCGACAACTCAGCTAGAGAAGTGCTGAATTTTTTTTTCTTTTCTAAAAGCAAAACTTGTTAGGTGGAAGATGCATAAACCCTGAATTCACCTTTACAGTTGAATTTGGTGGATCCTATATATGAAGAAGGTGGGCCCCACAAAGCGGGACAATTTAAAAACATTTGGGTTCACACACTGATAAGTGAAATAATCGTCGTACATGATTTTTTGAAGACTCATGAATCATGAAGAAACGTCTACATTTCAAGCTTTCAATATGCATATACTATATTTTGAGTCCTCATTTGCGTTAAAGTTGAAGCGGACAAAAATACAACAACATAACCAAGCGAAAGTTTATGAGTTACGCTTGAAAATTCAGAACAAAATACTTATTAATTCCAGAATTTGGGATGTTTATACAATTTTCCCTAAATAAAAGTAGAAATAAAGGATGACTATTGGCAACGTGAGTCCCATGGACTCATCAAAGGTGATAAATTCAGTTAAGGACATGTGTTACGTTTACTATATATTTGCCAGTGGGAGATACTATGATTATGGTTATCGTACTCACATTGACTTTTTTTGTAGTTAAGGAGGACAAGATGCAAGAATAAAACAAATCAAATCAGACCACGAAAATCCGTATGGTGATGCAGCTCTTACTATAGTTGATTTCCTCCATTTTTTTTTCCAAACTTGTAGGACACGTTGGCTTTTCTTGATTGTCACGAGACCAAAGTTTCTTGTAGATACCATGTGATTGAGATTTTATGAAAGAGTTTAAATAATAAGTGGTTTCTGATCTCCAGCAATCTTATAAATAGCCAAATTAAATTGCCATACATGGAATCTAATAACTCAGTCAGTGGAATAGAAGAACTTTTTACGAGCGGCTTTAATAGCCATGTAAGTATTGATTTTTAAGGTAGGTTGTTACCTATTTGTACACTCATAGGATAGTCAAAGGGTTAATTCCCTAAAAAAACATTTTAGGTTTTTCAATTTTGTTCTGAATTTTTTTTTGTCTAACAAAATCCACAGCTTTCACCCTACCTAAATTTGCATGCGTAAAAAAACAAATCATTGCTAGTTCTTTTTATTTTGTACCTATACATATATGTATAAAAGACATGCATCCTTAGTCAATCCCAAACCCACCGGTGAGTTGATTAAGGAGATCGAGGAATTCAATCATTACAAAGTAAATAAAAAATCTATAGCAGCTATGTCACTGATTATTTGTACACTCTTCTTAGGTTTATCTTCAATGAAATGTTTACAAAGCAAGCACTGTCGAGAGAAGAATTGGAGGCATGGTGATGTGGCATTAAGCACTGTCGAGAGAAGAATTGGAGGCATGGTGATGTGGCATAATATTTGCTCACTTAGCAGTACCCAAGATTCCCTCTTACGGGACGAGCTTAGCTTTAAGCCACGATCCTTAGAAATTTTCTGAACTAGGTAATCGCGGGATGAGAAGTAAACTCGAATTATGCAGAGACATACTAAATTGGATTAGCATGTAAACCACAAACAAGCAACATGCGAAGATTAGAATGTCGGGTGCTATCGCAACCTGAAAAATCATTCAAAGACTAACGGATTATCAAGTTAAATTGACAAACCTAATTCGAACTCTCCCAAGTCCTACCAAATCGCAACTTAAGTTCTTTTTATGCAAAGTTTATTCAATTTCGAACCGCCACTAATCGTTCTTCGTAGGTTGATTAGAAACCTAAATAAATTCACGGGAGAATTAATTTATTTCTGCAAACTAGAGAAAATGAGTCCGGAGAATTGATTACATTAATTTGAAAAAATTAATGCCCTTTCGGTACTATATTTCATGAAAAATCCACTTGATTGATGATGCGAATGCAGATGGCTATTTTTTTGAATTTTTTTTTTAAGGATGCAATGCAACTAAACTATATGACATGGCAATATGCATGGTTAATGACATGGCAAAGTATGATCTAAACTACATGATATGCAAATGACTTTTTATTTTTTTTCGGATTTAAGAGTGGTTATGACGAAAACATGCTCTATAATGTGACAACATCCAATTTTAATTAAGAAAATGATTTCCCAAAGTCTTAACTTATATTAGATGTTTTTACTAAAAAAAAAACTTATATTAGATGTTATTTATAACATAGAATGAGGTTCTTGACATGTTTAATCATAAAAATTCACATGAATTAAATTAAAGCAAATGATGAACAAAAATAAAAAAAATGCCCATAATATACCTTTTATTTTGATTTTTTTTTCAATAAATTCACTCATTCCCAAATATCTAGGCTAGAGAAGAATTTTACCCGCTACGTCCTCGGAGATTCGAGCCAGTATGCGGATCATTGTATAGAATGACATCATCCCTTGTTGCTAAAAGGCGGAACATGAAATTCTATACTAAATTGCCGTCCCATTCCACAAGATCGTGGCTAAGGCATGTAATTTATTTTTCGAAGGGTCTAGGCATAAAGGGAGCATATATTATGGGCATATTTGTTTAAAGATGTGCAAACTTCATAACAATCAAGCAATCAAACAATCATGACAAAAAATAAAAGCAAAAGTGAGCAATTTAATTTGATTTTTTTCAGAAAAATAGGAGGGGTGACCGAAAATGCTCAAGTGGGGTCCATTTTCCCAATCCAAAGATCGATTTAATTTTTTGAGAACATTATCTTTAAGGATTTGCAAAGTGTTTTAGATAATTCTCAAAAATTTGGATAAACATTTGATCGAATCTTATCTTATCTTTACTCGAATAACTTCAAAGACTTCAAAGAGATATCTACCGGATAACATTCTAATCAACTCACATACTAGAGATAAACATTCAAAACAAAGAAATTATCTGCAACAAGTTCGACGTTATCCAATTCAAATTTTCTCAAAGATTAGATGAAGTTTAATTTAATAAACCTCATCCACAACATAGAGATAGCATCAATAAAATCACAAGATAAGACAACTCAACCACTCATGAGATAAAATTCGAAGCAAGACTCATCCATGGACGTATCGAATTCAACCAAGGTGACACATGTGCAGAAAATCAATCTTTGGTTCACAAAAATTCCTTTTTTTTTTTCAACTAATCCAATTTAATCTTAGAAAAATGCCCAACAAGTTTTAAGTTTGAGAAAAGATTTTTTTTCCAATCAAATTGCATCAATCCTCAAGATTATTCGAGCAATTTCATGATCAAATGAATTAATCCGAAAAAATCAGAAATTGTTAGCAAAGAAACTCAATTTTCTGTTCTTAGCACAACTTAGTGAAAGGATTAAATTGCAAATTAAATACGCTCATCAAAACAATATAACATACATGCATGTTCTCCAAGTAAAGCAAGCACGCATTGCAGAAAAATTCAGAAATTTTACCTTTTTCCAAGCCAAATTCCAGCGTGCGTGCAATCTGGAAATTTTGTCCAAAGTTGCATGTTTTGAGCTTGATTTACAGCCGAATGATGAGGTATTGAGCAGCGAACAGTTAGTTATTGAACACTGAGCAGCAAGAGATCAACAGATGAATTGTTGCAGTAATTCGGCTTGAGCAGGGGCTGAATTGGACTCCTAATTGGTAGAGGATGATGCCAAATAAGGAGGCTTCAAGACTGGACAGCAGAGACGCTTGGCTGATGTTGCACCACGAATCAGATGAAGATCTCCTAGTTGGGCAGAAATTCTCACCAACAATACAAAACGCCTTGAGGGGAGCTCCAAAATTGTGAAGAAATTTTCTCTCACTCTCTCATCACTTTTACATTGTTTTCTGAGCAGAAATTGTTCCCCCTTACCCCTAAGTCTTAAATAGTTTATATAGACATAAACTAAACCTAGTCTTGGTATGATTGATTAGAGACCGTAGGATTAGACTTGGGTTATAGGATTAGATAAGGACCGTCGGATTAAAAAAATCTGTTCTTAAAAGAGTCCAATAATCCTAAAATAATTTAATTTTCAGCCAAATAAGGCTATGCATGGGCTTGGCCGAATTCTTCATGTTCTATGGGTTTATCCCACATTTTCGAGCTCGAAACGGGTTTTAATTAATTAAATAAATAATAATCAAAAGCCTTAATTATTAAATAAGTTAAGACGGGCTAAATAGCATTCAAAAATGGGTCCAAACCCCTTTAGAAATTCAGTGCTCCCACGATGCTAGGCTTAGCCAAATTTTCAATGTAGGCTAGAGTCCGCCACTCGTCAATTTTAAGCTCATTTTTCACTGCTAGTAAAATAAAAAATGCAATACATGAGAAAATAAATTATACAAATAATGAGGAAATATTTTTTGTGAGAATAAATTCTCATATTTTTGTGCAATATAAATGGAAAAAGAAAAATCAAAATTTAGGTGTCAACGGGTGCAAAAAATAAAGATCAATTTAATTATGTCCATCCAAAAAAGGAAAAGAAAAAATGGTGGGCCCTATCCATTTTTTCTTAACTCTAGGCGCTCAAATATACACAATCTATTTTGGCTGTATCAAATTGTTTTATAGTCATTTGGGATAAGGATACCATAAGTGTTATAACTTTTTACGATGCTTACTTTAATGTTACCCTTTTCAATCGATCATCTAAAATACTATAATTTTTAAAAAAACCCGTTCATTTTAAAGCACAACTTTTCAATCGATTCACTTTGGAGAAAAAACCATACACACCTTAAGGAATTTAGGATCCATCCCATGTTGCAATTGTCCTATACAAAATTATCTCTAAACTTCTTGCGGAACAAGTTAGTTACATGTTTTCGACGATTGTTGGCCTTGACCAAACTGTTTTCATCATTGGGCGACAAATCTTAGAGAACATCCTACTATGCCAATACCTATTGCACAACTATAATAAGAGAGGTAAGGGTAAACGGGTGGCAATAAAGATTAATCTCATGAAAGTATATGACATGATCAAATGGGATGCAGTCCTCGAGGTTCTCAAAGCTATAAATACACTCCAGAACTTAGTTGACCTGATAGCTAAGTGCATCGTTACTCTGAGATTTTCAGTGAACTTTAATAGAGAGCAGATGGGCTATTTTAGTAGTACCAATGGGTTGTGACAAAGTGATCCTATTTCTCCATACCTCTTTGTGCTAGTTAAGGAAATTCTCAACAGAATTGCTTGTGCAAAAGTTGCTGCTTCTCTATTCAAGTATCACTGGCGATGTAAAACGCAAATGACCACTCACTTATGCTTTGCCGACAACTTGCTCTTATTTGCTCATGGGGATGTAGATTCCGTCCTTTGCCTTGTAGATGCCCTTGATGAATTTACAGCTTTCACAGGACCGCAGTTTAACCCTGACAAGTGCCAAATTTTTTTCTCTGGGTTGAATGAGGACACAAAACACCTTATACTGGATCATACGCCCTTTTCCATAGGTACCCTCATGTGCATGGGTATTCTCTTGTTACTAGGAGACTCACTCATGCTAATTGTAAGGTCTAACTAACAAATATCTTTAAAAAAAAAAAAA
>JAGVVM010005646.1:0-13324 GCA_019149425.1 Psidium friedrichsthalianum | reverse complement strand
CCCCCCCCTCTCCTCTCTCCTCCTTCCCCTCTTTCCCCCCCCTTTTTTCCTTCCCTCCTCCTCCTCCGTCCTCCTCCCCCCCTCCCCCCCCGTTTCCCCCCTCATCCTTCCTCCCCCCCCTCCTTTTCTTCCTTTCTCCTCTTCTTCTCCCCCTCTCCGAACCTTCCCTTAAGTGCTACATTTACAAATGAAACATAATCTCCAAGACAATGATTACCAATTCTATTAAGTGTCTAATGACAAGGCCCATGTGAGACAATAGCTAGTAAGGTCCCCCCCGCCCACAAGTGGCCCTCTTCTGGGCCCAAGAGGAAAGTGCTCAGGCCAACTGAGCCTCACGTCCTATGCATGGTTGACAACAAAGGCCGAAGAATGGCCTAAAAATAATTTTTGTGTATCTCCCGAACTAACTGGGATTCGAAGTGGGGGCAGAGATCGCCGAGGTCACGACGTCGGCAACGATGATCCAGTTAAAAAAGCATTTGCGACAAGACTCGGTACACGTAAGCATTGGCTGTCCATAGATTGAAATTAACTCCAGAAGTTATGCTTAGATAATGTTAGCCAAAGAGGCCGAGGTACTCTACCCGTCGGTTTCGGATGTCGAGTAAGCATCCTGCATGCGAGTGTGGATGCAGCATTTCATCTCATAACTCAGATTACCACAACAATGCCCGCTGTCGACACATGAGCCACACAGTCCAAGCAAAAAATATGAGAGTAAACGTCTCAAAAATGCCCCGATGCCGAATACTCTATCAGGACAATGTGCGGTCTGTGCTAGCGTGAGCGTGCTAACTTGAAAACAGGGAACAAGCTCTTCGCACCATGGTAAGGTACCAAAACAGCGAGCCACATTTGCTCGAGATCCTGAACAGACGTATGCTCGATCAACCGTATGATTGCAAGTAAGGAAGCAAACTGGCGAGTTGAAGAGTTCCAGTCAGGTCTGCGATGGCAAGGTTTGCCTCTACCACTAAAGCAAGGAAACGACTGAAAGTATTGGCATTGCGGATGACAGATGAAATGTACGCCATTGGATGCTCAGTGGGATCGGCATTTCCTACACCGTCGCAAGTTGCCACGGCATCATGGGAATCGCATCCATCGCTGTAATCATGTGAACAGCCAATCGCACTATTGCAACCTACTTTAAGGAATCGCGAAGATGACTTCGTTTTATCCAAAAGAATGGAGAGCAAAGGCACAAGGTGTGGCAAGCACAACGGGTCGTATATCACGTCATCACCTAAGCTGTAGAAAAAGAGAAATTATGCCTTCACTGACTGATGAAAAGAGAAAACAACCGAATATCTCGAATTAATGCTCAACAGCAGAAGTGTGCTAGTGAAGAAACTACTCCCATAATGTCCAGTTTCAATCCCTGAAGTTCACTCTCAGATGCACATTCCCAAGGCAGGTGTAACCATTTTACCTGGGACAAGGAAATAATATCAATTTCAGTTCTTATTTCTCCAATTTGTGCATGGTCAAACAGCATCAAGATCCAAATCATCGCAGAAGATGAACATTATTTGGATGAACAATCAGCGCTCGACTGAGAAGACCTCATTCAAAGTCATGCTTTTCTTGAGAAAATCAATTTGTTCAATGGAAAAGGAAACCCCACACCGCTATCAAAGTATCCACAGGACTAATGGGGAAGTCGTGCAGCACGACCTACCCTTTTAGGCTAAAGGCATAACCATAATGATGTCTACCGTAACATTTTTAAGGAAATATCTATCATGGGATCGAAGAAGGAAAACCATGGTGCGGGCTCGTGTGAAATATGAAACTAAAAACTTGAAAAAGCGGGCGCTTAGGGCTGAGCGTGCAAGGATAATGACATGATCACTCACAGAATCTCTACATTCGAAGCCATTGGCTCATCATCTTCCGTGCTGATTTCATTCATCTTCAAATTAAGCTTCATGTTGCTTAAAGTTGATAAGTCGCCATCACTTAATATTACCTGCATGAAAATGGTCAATTTCTAAATGCCATCTTATATATCATCATAACACCAAGTCCAGCTTGTTCAGCCAAGTTTGTATATCTGCTGTAGAACATAATAGATCACTAGTTTCACAACCAATATTAGCTTTTGATATCCAGCTCGTAGGAATAAGAACAATTCCAAGGACCAAGTACAGCAAAAAAGTTGCTTGCCAAACCAGAGTGAGCACAACCCTAGCATATCAACATATATTGGTTGATGGAACAAGAATAATGCATAAAAACATATGAGAGTTCGAGTAATAGAGAAAAAACCTAAGTGAGAAAGGAGTATGAAGCTCAACAACGGTACCTTGGAAGCTTTCACATGGGAGAGACAGATACGGACTAAGCCAATCCCTTAGCCAACCTATGTCCGACATTCAAGTCAGTACCTGAAATCAAGTCTTGTGCATTATATATAAAGTTAAAAGAGATTGAAAGTAATCAGATAAAGGGGGAAGGGAATAGAAGGCCAAGTGATTATGTGACAACAATACTGTTCTCTGCAGTGTTTCACAGGCCACTAGATCTGATGATTCAGATTGTTACTACGAAAATTAATCAATAAGGTTACAACAATTTTCTAATGGAAAATCTATAACAGAACCAACTCTAACGTTGATAAACCAAGAAACTTGATCCCATTACACTGATGTTTATCTAAAATTCCAATGCACATCGAACATCTTACTTCAAAACATGTTTTGCTGGAGAACGTATCCGGAAAGGAAAGTATGAACTCTGACAAAAATAGACTGGCTGGCCAGATCGACACCTGATGAGAGAATGGACCGAAAGCTAATTTCAGTCGGCACATAAATCCACACGATGCATGAGACAAAAAACCATCTGTGATTAATACCATCTTCATAACTAATATAAAATTGTGCTCTAGTTGAAGAAAACCAAGCAAGCACATGACCCAGACAGGCCCTCAGTTCTTAAAAAATACATATGAACCCATACCATACGTACCCTGTATCTCCTTCAAGCATGTGAGCGAAACAATGCAGTGGAACCACCAATTTCCTTACCATTGCATCCTCACAACTTGCATCTAGGAAATTATTAGCCAAAGATTCGGATGATGCATGCAAAAAAATATAACTCGAGTAAAAAGGAAATAAACCTGAAAAAAGAAAGTACCCATCTGGGAAAAGAAAAGAAATATTTTCAAAGCGCTCACACTCCCTTGACTGCATTCTCATTCTAATGAACATAAACCAGGAGAAATGGGACACATTATTCAGTTAGAAAATTAACAACAACGAGCTTTACCTTTGAAGAAGTCACGAACTTGGTGTACAATTCGTAAAATTCATCTAGCACATCACGATTAGACTCAATTTCCGATATGAGCTTCTTCAAGAAGTGTTTTAAGTACGGAGCATGACACTTGCCAATCTGCAACAACACATCGCCTGTTCAGAGAATTCTGCAGGAACAGTCCTTCACTAAAATAATGCAGCAAGAACAGATGGCAATGAACTTGGTACTCAAGAACTAACACGTGAGCTAGTATTAGTAAGATAAACAACAACTCCAATAGTAGCAACGTGAACGATAACTTCCACAGAAGCATATAATCATTTCGTTTCACTTTAGCAGATATGACAGAGAGGAAACACACAAGATTATTTCTTTTTTCACTTTTTCCCTTAAACCAACATCAACATGTGACCTGAACATAAAAGACACTTCAGTTGAGACATGTTTTTTTTTTCTTTTTTGTTTTGGGTTCTCTAGTTTGGGAAAAGCTCTCAATCAAGACTTACAGCTTTACTGATGCAATGATCCCAAATGAACCTCTGAACATCCACTGTCACGGACCCACCAACAAGTGATCTGGGTCTCGAATTGAACAGACGATTGCTTCAAATTCAATGCACTCAGAATCTTGTGAATCTAAAGACCAGGTTAAAAGGAAAGTGAGTTCAGTGAAGCGCGCGCAAAGAGGAAGACAGAGAAGATTTTACCTCTCGTGTGATATCACGCGGTCAGTGGGTTCCATGGCTAGAAAAGCGGAGACCAAATGGAGACTCGCAGTTTGCTTCTCCATTTGTTAAAATTTGTGCACGCGTAAATTGCGTTGACTTTTATATGAAAAATATAATGACCCAACTTGAAAAAAGGGTGTATCTTTACTTGGTTATAAGAAGCATATTTCTAAAATATTGAAAATGGTAAATGGTTATATGAGTGTTTATATCATCTGATTATTTAAAATTTTGAGTTATCATGTTTGTTTTGGTGCGTTAAAATTGTGTGATATTAATAGTAAGGCAATTCTTGAAAGAACAACTGTGCAATTTGATTCGTTTGGGTGAAATTCACTCGCAAAGAGTCATTTTCTTAATTTCATAAGAATCAGATTGCCTCTTGATGCCTACCTGCTGCATAATCTTTACTGTGGTTCGGTTCTCACCATTCTTTGAGATTCTTGGGTGAAGGATTCTTCACGGGCTTTGCTTGCGTTGCTAACGACGAGAGTCTCCATATTGGTTGCTGCTCTCGGAGGCTTCTGGAGCTTGGATTCAAGTTAGGGGAACTTTTGAAGTTTGCAATATTTCTCCTAGCCTTCGGGCTACTCACCCAAGGCCTTCATCTATGTTAGAATATGTCCCGAATTTGAGCCCGAAGCGAAAATTTGAATTTCGGAAACAAATATATCTTGATCTTGAAATTAAAGATAAGATTTGTTTTGAATATCACGGAAATCTATCTTGATGAAAATATTGTGATATATTCTATTTGATATATTTCAAATCAAGATCAAGAACAATATTTATATTGGAGTTGAACTTTCCACGTGAGATAAAGACAAAATAGGAAAGTCAATCTTGATTTTCATTGACTGAAATTCCATATTTTATTTCTCCAATATGTGTGTGGCTTATTTGTCTATATACAAGTTTGTCGTTGTTGAGAAGAAGAAAAAAAAAGGAAGCGCCGTTTCGTCGAGTGCTTGGCAAGGGTTTATCTTCGTGGAATTACATCAAGAATTCAAGTGTTGAAGCAGATTAAATCTTATTGTAAGATTTGCGTATTAATTCTTTCGTGAGATTGAGAGATTATTTCATTAGGAATTGAGGGCTAAACACTGCGTGCGTTCTTGATTGTAATTGGGGCTGGGAAACACTAAGAGTGTTTGAGTGACTTGAGTGTGGTTTGTAATCTCTGTGTATCGCTTGATCTATAGTGGAATTCGTTGCTGCTCTCCCCGTGGATGTAGGTCTTTACGACCGAATCACGTACATCTGGTGTCCGATTTATTTTCTTGTTCTGTCTATTTATTGTTCAATTGCTTGTTCCGCGTAACAAATTGGTATCAGAGCCAGGTTTGGCTGAAGCGAAGCGAATCGATGGCGACGGAAGAAGTTAAAGTGAAAATCGATAGATTTGAGGGGAATGACTTTGGTTTCTGGAAGATGCAGATTGAAGATTATCTATATCAGATGAAGCTGCACTTGCCCCTATTTAGGGAGAAACCAGAGACGATGAAACAGGCTGATTGGGAATTATTGGATAGACGAGCGATGGGTGTTATTCGGCTGACGTTGGCTCGTAACGTCGCGTTTAATATCGTCAAAGAGAAGACCACTGCGGGTTTGATGAAAGCCCTATCAGATATGTACGAGAAGCCCTCTGCGATCAACAAGGTTTATTTGATGCGACGTCTGTTTAATTTGAAGATGAGGGAAGGTGCGTCAGTCACTAATCATATCAATGAATCAATGTGATCATTAGTCAATTGAGTTCAGTCGAGATTGACTTTGAAGATGAGGTATGTGCTTTGATTTTATTATCCTCATTGCCCGATAGTTGGAATACTACTGTTACTACTGTTAGTAATTCCTCTGGATCAACAAGTTTAACTTTTGATGGGATTCGAGATTTAATTCTGAGTGAGGACATCCGTAGAAGAGAATCTGGCGAATCTGTATCTGCTGCTTTAGTAGGTGAAAATAGAGGAAGAGCTAGTACTCGTGTTGGCCGAAGTAGTATGAATATGAATAGACGCAGTCAGTCTAGGACTGGTGGTGCTGTCTGTTGGAACTGTGGCAAGAGGGGGCATCTTAGAAGGGATTGCCTTAAGTTGAAAACGATAAGGGTAAGGGAATTAGAGTTGAATCTGCGGATGATGTTGTAGCTATAGCTGATGGTGGTTCGGATAATGCTGATTTTGTCTTGTCTGTCACTGATTATTCGTCGTTTGATGGGTGGATTATGGATTCTGGTTGTTCTTTTCATTCTAAGGGCGCTCCAAAAAAATCGAGACGTCAAGAAAAAGAAAAATATCAAGACGTCGGAAAAAAAAGTTTCAAGATGTTAAAAAAAGAGTCGGAAGTAAGAAAAGCAAAAGCTGATCCCACAAAAAAATCCTGGGCAATAAAAAGCAAAGTGCCTATCAAAAGCAAGGTCAATGCCCATTCAACCCTTGTTCATTTGTAAAGTACTTTTGAACTTTGAATGTATATTTTTGTATGTTATTTTTCTTGTGAATTTCAACGGGAACTGGTTGTAAAGAAAACTCCCCAAGAAGTCAGCTTGCAAAGTGCAATTCCAAGTAGAAGACTATCATTCCTCATACAATGATGGTATCCTTTGAAGACTATTCCAGAAAGGTCAAGATCAGTGGCATGATATCGATGATCACCAGCATCAAGCTCTTCTCATATGCTTTTTGAGCCAAAGCAAGCCTTTTTGTTTCTCATTCCCCAATCCTAACCTACGTTACAACCTTTGAAAGTCTCTTCAGATTATGGCACTTGAGTTAACGTAGAGTTGAATGATTTTAAGCATCGCTCGAAGAAGTTCGAGCAAGATTATTTTCTCTCTCATTTTTGTAGGGTTCTTGACTTGTAGACTCAAAGCAAATGATGAAGAACTTCTTTCAATAGCCTTGACTCGACAATGAGTCTCCTTTGCTAAACCATTGACCTAGCCCTCATTACAGTCCTAATCAAGACCTCCAAATCGGCTCTGTCGTACCAATTGTGAGATTACTCAGACCTTTATCGAATGCGATGATGGTAAATTGAGTGATTCTCTTAAATCCTGCGGCCAATATAAGTAGCTTTTTCTCGAGAGTGAGAGAAAGCCCTTTCGGAATGAAGTCCCCATTCAGATTACATTTGAGGCATTCACGACATAATGACCTCCCTGAATAGAATTGGTAATGTAAACTTGACGGAATAGTTATGCATGATCCACATTATGAGTTACTATATCATACATAGAATGTTTCTAATATTGCAAACCCAGCTTAATGGTTTGGCATGAACTGATTGAATTCTAGCATGTATGCTTACAGATGTTACCTTTGACACTATCTGACAGGAAGCGCATTCTCGATGTTCGAGTTTCCTCCTGAGGTCTCGAAATTTATCCAAGAATTATTGAATGAATAAGCCCTCAGGTAAGTATATCTTCAACCTGAACCTTTAAAAAAAAATGAACATTGATGATTGTCAAGGTACTCGATCCATTGCGACACACGTGATCATTCAGGAATCCACCTCCTTTAGTGAAGTATGACTTTTATGAAATACATGTTGCATTGGTTTTATGCACCGCAAGTGAACAACTAGGTATGATGTAGTCAAACCTAGTTGTGCCTTGATCATTCGTTCAGAAAATCCAGGTAAGTCTTCTGAACCCTTTTCAAAATTGACAAGTTCTACTGATTTGGGTTGTCATTTTCACTCCCTTTTGTGATTCACGCTGTGAGATTCGCGACACAACCCTGTTTGTATTCGCACTGATGAGATTCATGTATTACGCCCCTTGATGTGATTCGCACTCTGAGATTTGCGACACATCCCTTTCATGATTTTAATTTCTCTTTTTCATCAGTTCATGATCGACCTGCTCTCATGTTCTTTATCTTTATCTTTACCAGTTCACGATCAACCTGCTCTCGTGATACCTTTATCCAACTCATGATCGACCTGCTCTCATGAGATATTCATCAGTTCACGATCGACCTGCTCTCGTGTTCTTGATCTCCATCTTTATCAAATCACAATTGACCTGCTCGCGTGATCTTGATCTAGATATTACCTAACTCATGATCGACCTGCTCTCATGAGATATTCATTAGTTCACAATCGACTGCTCTTGTGTTCTTGATCATTATCTTTACCAAATCACGATCGACCTGCTCTCATGATCTTGATCTCAAAAACTATTACTGACTCACGATCGACCTGCTCTCGTGATCTCAGAAAGCATTCTACCGACTCATGGTGACCCGCTAAAACGATGGGGTCCCAAGAGACAAAAAGGTACAGCTTGAACCATAACTCAAGCACATTTCTCCATACATATCTTGCGTTGTCTTGCATCAGAATGAGATTTCTGATAACATATAAGCCCCAATATCTTGAGATCCTTGCATCCACAAGAAAAGCTGGGAAATCAAGAGAATCACCAGCATTATGAGGTGTCTGGTAAGATCGATATTTCATGTGTGATCCATGTGCAGGTTTCGAATCCATTTCCTTGAGTATAGAAGTCTGACATATGTTATTTATAGTTCTGCATGTCATTTATCACTTATTTGCATAGAAAATGGAACAAAACTCCCAAAAAAAATCATCATTTCATTTGCATTGTCAAATTTGTGTTCAATTGTCTTTGAGCGAAAACCTCTGCGAGCCTCCACTCAAAGAGGGGCAGCTATTGACACCTAAATTTTGATTTTGATTTTTTATTTATATATTGCACAAAAATTGAGAATTAATTATCACCAAAAAAAATTTCCTCATGCATCGCATTTTATTTTTTCTTTACAATGCATTGCAGTGACGGGAAGGAGTTAAGCTTAATTCAACAGGTGATTGGACTAGCAGCATATTGCCAAAATTCATCTAAGGCTAAGGAGATGTGCCAAAAATTTGATGGGAATCTGGCTGAGTTGAGTCTTAATTCAGCCAACACGAAAATTTAATTATTGAAAGGGCTCCCCCTTTATTAAAGTTTATTAATCGAAAAAAAAAGGCCAAGTTTAAGGCCCGCATCATCAAAGTGAACTATTTTCAATGTAAAACAATCTTTAGGTACATAATGGAGGGGGCCAACAAAAACTTTTACACGGAGAGGGAGAATTCGGAGGGGAGGAGACAACGTGAAACAAAAAGGGAGATCTCTCTCTCTCTTTGGAATTATCTGCCATGAAGTCCCAAGCCAAAAAAAAAGAGAGAGTTGGCCCGCACCCTCAATGTGTGCACTCGCAAATCTAACCTTCACTAAATAATACATTATCAAAGGCGATCCCAAGTCAAGCTTGAGGAAAGAGAAGCTGGACTCTCAAGGGTCCTTCGCCGTGAAAAGCAAAAGAAGAATGTTCTTCTCTTTCTTTTTCTTTTTCTTCTCGATTTGACTATTTTGCATGCATAAGCCACCAAAAAGAGGATCTCCCACGGCCTTCTTGCACCAGTCCACAGAGGACATTCCAATGGAGACGCTGTTGTGTTACAAGGTCATAGATAGGGAAGACTCGGGTTGCCACAGCCCGTAGAAAAAGAAAAGCAAATGCAAGTTCAGAGGAGTGGCATTAAGAGGGAAGAAGTTTGACTTCGGAAAAAAGAGGTTCAAGAGGGGTGAAGGCTGGATTTTTCTATCACGGAGAAGAAGAAGAAAAAATTACTTTTGTCTTCTCTCTTTTTCTCCGCAGGACACACATTGGAAACAAGAAAGGGAGTAGATCCTTCTTGATTATCATATATCTGCATCACTCAATTACTCTTTGATTGTCTTATTTTGTTTGTCCACATCTTATTTGTCGATTCTGCTTGCAGAGAAAGGAAAGGAAAGACTTTGACAAGTAATTCTCGCCTGAGGCTCCACAAGACACACATGAAGATGACACAAAGAGGCAAGAAATATTCTGGTGAAATTCTCTCTCACAAGACCCAAAACAGCGTGCTCTTGTGTGTGATCTGAGCATAGTCTTCCACCGAAGACAACTCCTGCAGACCCATAGATGAGTCAACGGTCACAACCCCAGTCGTGCCCGAAATTGACCACCGCCACAGCAAAGCCGTCGCATGCCGAGTGCTTGTTGTTGCGCCCCGGTTCAGCTCAACGTCCCAATCGTACGGCATCGTTCGAAGACCAAATCAGCTGCTGTTTGTACTGATTTTCGCCACTGTTTAGGGACCAAACCAACCACTGTCCGTGTCAAATTTCATCATTGATCGGAGCTCGTTTTCATCACTGTTCAAGGGCGTTTAGCCACTGTTTAATCCAGTTTTACTGCTACTATTCGGGACTGTTTCTCCACTGTTCAGAGCTGTTCTTGCCGTTGTTCGGGATCTAAAACAGCACTTCTTTAGATAGTTTTGACTAATTATTTAGTGCAGAATTTTGCAGGGTTGTTGGTAGCAAATAGAACTCAAAAGGTGCAATTTGGGACAAAATTCCAGCTTGTGCGTGTGCGGAATTTTTAGCTTGGAAAAGGTAAAAGTTCTCGACTTTTGATTGCAATTCGTGCTTGTTTTACTTGAAAAACTTGCATATGTGTTCTAGTGCTTTGATGAACATGTTTGATTTGCAATAAAAGTTTTGAAAAAGTAAAACCTTTATCAATTCATGGCTAAAACCGAAATTGTTACTTGTTGCACAGAAATTCTAAATTTTCTGAGCATGTCTAACTTGATTATGAAATTGGATGAATTTGATTGAATACTTTGAGAATTGATTAAATTTGATTGGAACCATATCCTTTCTCAAAGTAAAGATTGTTCACCAAATTTCTTAAGATCGAATTGGATTGATTAAAAATCAGAATTTTGGATATGGAATTTTCGGTACACATGTACCTCGCTTGGCCAAACTGCACATTGTGGATAACCTCTTTGTTTGATTCCTATCTTGTGTTGGTTGAATCACTCTATCTCATGATTATTTGATGCTATCTCGTATGCGGGTAAGGATTTTGTGTTTAATTGGATAACATTTGATTCGTTGTGGATAGAATTTTGATCTCAATTATTATCTTTAACATATGAGTTGGTTGGATTGTTTATCTGGTGGTTGAATTGCCTTATCTCTTGTGGATTTTTTTGAGTTATTTGATTTGGGGATAAGATTTGATTGAATTGGGTAGTTATCCAAATTTTTGACAATTATCTGAAGTACTTTGCAAATGTGTAAGAATAGTTTTCTCAAATTAAGATTGAACTTTAGACAAGGAAAGGTGAACCCAATTTCACATTTTCAGCCACCCCCTTCATTTTTTTTTGAAAATTTAAATAAGACGGTTCACCATTGTTTATATTTGGTCATGTTTGTTAGTCGTTGTTTCTTCATATAGTTTGCACATTTATAAACAAACATGCCCATAATATATGCTCCCTTTGTGCCTAGCCCCTTCGGAAAATAAATTGCATGCCTTAGCCACGATCTTGTGGAATGGGATGGCAATTTAGTATAGAATTTTGTTGTTCCGCCCTTGGTAACAAGGGATGATGTTTATTCTATACAATTATCCGCATACTGGCTCGAATCTCCGAGGACGTAGCGGATAAAATTCTTCTCTAGCCCAGATCTTTGGGAATGAGTGAATTTATCGGAAAAATCAAAATTAAAAGTATATTATGGGCATTTTTGTTTATTTTGTTCAATCTTTGCATTTTGACTGTTTGTTTCATTAAATAAAAAACCCAAAAAAAAATATAACTCTCATTTTTTTAATAGTTAATCATGCCAAAAGTCTGTTTTTATGCTATAAATATCATCTAATATAAGTTAAGATTTTGAGAAATCATTTTCTTAGATTAAATTGGACGATAACTCATTTTAAGGCATGTTTTCATAAATAGTCGTCATTTAATCCGAAAATACAAAAGAAATCATTTTTGCAGATACATGGTCATTCATGTCATTTTCAAAGGAAAAATCATTCAATTCACAATCATCAATGGAAAAGGATTTTTTCATGAAATTGGTACGAAAGGGCATTAATTTTTCCAAATTAATGTAATCACGTTTTCCTGAGCCTAGCAAATACACTGGTGCAGGCAGGATAAGAACCTACGATTGGTAGGACCGATGTGAATTCGTTAGTCAAGAGAAATGCCGCTAGGAGTCAACCTGTTGTGATGTCGTCTCGATGGGCAAACACAGGTTAATTTCTGTGTTGACAGTCAAACTATTTCTGTCGCCTAGCAAATCATGCTGTGCAGAGGATAGATACCTGGAGGACCGATGTAGAATTCGGCCTGGAGACCCGCTGGATCTCAACAGTTTGTTTCGGTTCAGGGAATTCCTCTAGCAAAGCAAGCTCGGACCCTAAACATATAGGCAACCAGCAAGCAGCTCAAATAAGGGAGAGCTCATATAACCGGAAGAGCTCATCTCAGAAGCAATTGTAACGGATTAACTGGGGAACAGGTACCGTCATTGCATCTCACATCCTGGCTTCCAAATCACTAAGAGTATCCATATACTCAAACTTTGCTTAAAAGATGACGGCAAGCTCATTTAAGCTCGTCTACCCAAATTGAAATGAGGCATAACAAATGCAGGCTATCGAGATGAACAAATTGTTCATATTGGATCACCACGACGCGCTCATGCCATATCTGAGGCGGATAAACTCAACTACCACCAAAACGTTATGCTTCTCGAACACTCCTCTTCTTGAATGATGATGGTACCCTAAAGCCGCTGGCAATAGAGCTTAGCTTGCCGCATCCCAAGGGAGACGAGTTTGGCGCAGTAAGCAAGGTGTACACACTAGCTGATCAAGGGCATCGAAGGTTCCATCTGGCAGCTGGCTAAAGCTTATGCTGCAGTTAATTACTCCGGCTCTGATCAACTAATTCGAACCCATTTTCGGGAATTTAATGAGAGGACGTTATTTCATGATTCGCTTTAGATGAATCTACTCGAGCATGATCAAACTCGGATAATGACCAAAGGGGAAGGACCAGGAATTATAGTACGTGGACCCGCAGGTCGATACGCTTATCTCCTTTAAAGACGAACGTAGTCGGAGCATGCTAAAGTTGTAAAATCAATGTAAGTGGCAACGAACAGGAATCCTAAATGAACAACGAACTCCGAAAAGTCACAGTGAAAATTGGACGGTCTGCCTTAGAGAAATTCAATGGAAACCGAGGGAACAATGTAGAAATTTCCAAAGCCTCGGAACGTTCGAAGTTCTCCGGATTCATAGATGAGACTTACCCACCCACACTAGCATGTCCTAGGTGAATAGAATCTAAGTCAGGCTAAGATCGAGAATCACGTCGGGTCCTTAGAAGGTTTCAAGGTTCTACGACGTGTACGGCATGAGGGAAACGAAAAACCGAGA
>JAGVVM010005645.1:0-26992 GCA_019149425.1 Psidium friedrichsthalianum | reverse complement strand
AGCAGCTTTTATTATCAGCATAGTTTTTGGTTCTACAGTTCAGGTTTTTGCTATGCCTGAAAACGCTCTTGGTCTCTTGTTCCTGCATAAGGTGCCTCATATTTCCTGTCAAGGCTCCGCGGAATTTTGTGAATGGCCAACAATTGAAAAGGGCTTTTCTTTCTAGCTAGAAATAAGGGACGCAGAACAGAGGGGATCAACTAGTTTACATGTCAAATATTAATGAGAGGATAAAAGTTTCTAGCATCGGAAGGTATGTAGAAGTATACTAAGTGTGTGTAGGGCTTCTGGTTGGTTTTAATTGTTGTCAGAAACGCATTCTACTTTGGTCAGTGCTAGTCCTAACCTATGGTTGACTCAGTAAACTTACGTGAACAAGCAAACGGTATGTAAGGATAGTGGGAGTTATCTATATAAGTCAGATATATCCATAAGGCTGGGTGGGATTGGTGTTCATCTTGTTATCTGCAAATATAAGCAAATTTGCTACTGTGTTGAGGTAATGGTATTTCGGAAAAAGAATTAGATAACTTGAGTATGAGGAGTGTTGAATCAATCATATGTCAGAGGACACACGTGCAATCGATGGAGGCACTTAATGGTAACATAATAGCGGTTGTATCACTAGTTTGATTCTACTTATGAAATGCCAGTGTTTTCATACTTTAGAGCGACATACCACTTTTTTACACTTGTGATTCTAACCTAGATGTGATGAGAAGGTATAACGTTCTTTTTGGTGTTTTTGGTTAAACTTGTATTTCAGTCGCTCCTGTTATGGAAGAATGGGACAAAAATTCACACCCTGGAATATGCCACATTAACTTTTTTGGGGGGGGGGGGGGGGGGCTTTTTCTTCCTGGTTTAAAGCTGAAAGATGATAATCACGTAAATGTGACTGCATTCAGTTGTTTTGTGCTTCTGCTGGCACTTCATTTGTGGCTTTGGCATCTTGACTTTTCATCACATCAACATCAACATCACCTTATCCCAAACCAGTTGGGATCGGCGGTCAATGAACCCCGAACCGAAAAGCTTAACATATGACTAAAATAGATAGAAAGCAAAAAACATGGGTACCCCAAAAATCATAAATTACATTGTTTGTGCCTTGACTTACAGTTGTTAATGGCAGTCAGAAATTGCATGAACTGGAAACTTATGGAAGAGTTTCCCGATGTGATTTTGATAGATTTGGATCTACTGACTCTATGCTTATTCGATTTAGCTGTTTAGCGGAATAGAGAGAATCTGCCGCATTTTTTAACCTGAGGTCCAGGGTTATAGTTTTGATTTCTCTGCATCAACCTGCATAATGATGTTCATTTTATCTGGAGATTTATCGTTGGTCTTTGATCCTACTGTATCAAAATTATGAAATTTTCTCGGTTTGCAACTAAACACTGATCTTGACATGCAAGAACGATTTTTCCTTTGCACTAGATTCCCCATCAACTTATTATAATCTCTTTGCAATACTAAATATAAACTCTTGCAACTAGATTCAGCTCATATAGTCTCGTAACTTCTGTGGGAAAGTTACACATATAGTGTGTGGCGTGCGCATGTTTTTTTTTTTTCTTGGTGTGTCGAAACACATATTTGGATGTTATAGTGATCGTATGTGTTTTTGTTATCAAGTTGGTTACCGCCAGTGTCCTTGTCTAAAATAACTTGTGAAATAATCCTGCTTCTTTGTTATCTGGATGCGCGAGGGGAATCTCTTGGTTCTTACTGTGCTAGATGTGGATGGAGCAAGAGGCTTTGTTTCCGTGTGGCCTTGCAACGTCACTTTGGTTTCCCTCGCGGGTTCCATCGTAGCGTTTATTACACAGGCATGACCTCATGACGTTTTAGTTCTGATCTTATTGCTTGAATGAATAGTGGTTAGGACTAAGGGATGCTAACAGGGGGAAAATAGGGGGAAATAGAACGTAAGCAATGTATAGGTCGCAGATATGCGACTGCGCTGTTGTGCTAGACAGGTTAGTGTGTAGAGAAATCCCGGCCAAAGGAATAAGGGAAGAATAGTGTCGGGCCAGCAAAGAAATATAAGGAAGCTATAGAGAAGACCATTAGTCAACTTTTACACAATCGTAGCCCTTATATTAGGAAAGCAGGTGCATGTCTTGTCCTCTCGATTCATTATAGAGTAGAACTCTGAGCTAGGGGGGGGACATGTATTATTTTCGGCATTGTTGCTCAGAAGGAAGTGTTGTCGTGTTGTGCGGAATGAGATGTGCTAGAAAGGGTGGGATTAGTTTCTCTTGATAATGTATGTCACCTAAGTGAAAGTGATTGGCCTTTCACTCAGTCACTTTTCATTTTTCAAGTGTTATAAATGTGTCGCTGGTTGGAGATATAGGTCTCATCTCGTTTTTAATTCATTTTTTTAGATTGCCGTTTATTGTGATAGTCTTGACAGACTGGGGTATACTTGGCAGAAGAGGACGAGTGTGGGAGGGGGGGTGGGGGGGGAGGAGGTGTGCGTTTAGGAGAGTCTATAGCATATGTGGTGCTGGAAACCGCATAGGACCACATTGATACTGATAGATTAAGGCGCGTGGATATCATTGAATATTACTTAAATAAAGGATTAGATGTGGCAAATTAGACAGTGTGGCTGAGAGAACTGCTTGCTTGGTGGACATGCACAAGTGAAAGAATTAGAATTGAATGCGCATTCTAGAAAGCTTAAGGATATACCTGTCCATAAGACCTGGTAAATTCAACCTAAGTGGTTCAGACCTTCAAACCCCTCATGTTTTCATGGATAAAATGTGACTCTTTGGAAGTGGGCTGTGTTAGGATATGTGGATAGACTATGCGTAAGTTTAAAGTTTTTGGGGGAAAATCCTGGCATTTGAGGTCTTGTAAGGGATGGAATCTTCTAAAGAAATGTAGGAAGGAATGCTCATTTAAATTATAGCCAATAGAAGTGAAAACAATTAGCCACATTGATGTTGCTAATTCAGGAATACTAACCCAAATGCTAATCTATAATAGTTATTTGTGTTCTTGTGGTGGACAATAGATGTTCATTCTCACTTGTCATTTCCCATGTTTATCTGATTTCTCCTTTTTTTTTTTTGGTATATTCATGACATTGTTCAGAAATTGCCGTCACTTGAAGCAGCTCTACACGCGGTAGATTTCTAGCGATCAAGCCATAATTGCAGCAATCATTGGTGAAAACTCTGAGCTGCCTATGTTGAAAGGGCAAGTGCATACCGTCGGTTAGTTTTGACCTACTATTTACTGTATCTTCTTGTTGAGTTCTCTGAGTGGTTTTGTCTAGCAGTCCATGCACAAATGTTCTTATCTAGAAAATTCCAAGAAACCTTAAAACTTTATTCATCTGGAAAGAGGATAAATTAGTTATATGTAAAACAAAACACCATGAAAGGAAGAAAGGAAATTAAGTGAAGAAAGGTTATTCTTGCCAAACAATGAGGTATTGGCATAGCACGGCTTTATACCCCCTGTGATATACTATAACTGTATGTAGACTTCCAACTTTACTCAAGAAGCTTGAGTGGCTAGCGGCGGATCCTGCTCACTCCTCTTGCAATCAATGTCTCATTCATCATTTTCCAATTTTGGTTTTGACAGGTTGGATGTCATCAATAGGTGCTTCTCGCGAAGAACAGTGGAAGACATTCTATCTGCTCTTGTAAGCTGTTGGGGGTGATTTTTTGTCCACGTTACAAGTCATTGTTGTTTTTGTGTGTCATAGAAAGAGCCTCTGCATATATAAATGCATGAGCTTTTTACAGCGTAATTGCTCAAGTTGATCTGTGCATATTATTTGTGGTTTTTGACATTTCCTGGATATCTATTTTGCAGGAGCGAGAAGCCACAAATAAGGCAGATGATTGGATCCTTACCTCAATTCAGTCATTGAAGAAAGCATCACCAACAAGCCTTAAAATCTCTCTTAGATCGTGAGATTGCTGAATCTTTCAATGAGATATCAGCAGGGCAATTTTTGACATAAATATAACATGTAAATAATGTGCATTGTGAATATGCCAGCATGATCTCCATCTAAGATAAGCCAACCGACTTCTTGTTGTGCTGTCAGCTAAACATTAAAATGATAATTGATGCAACAGAAAATGACATCATTACTGTTTCCTTTTCCTCGCTTTTTGCCTCGGATCACCTACTGGAACAATACCATGACAACTGTATGCTTGATTTAAATTTTAGACGGTCAGGTATATGCCTATAACGCCACCATGTGCATTAGAGTATCTGACCTGGATAATGGCCACTGGTATTGATTAAAACATAGAGAATAAGAATTAACTCGACCTGTGATAGATGGATGAACAAAGTAATAGCCAAAATTCATATAGGCTGAGCAGTTATTTGCTCCCTGACTACTTGAGTCAATGGGGAATAGTAGAATTTGATGCCCTATCCTTTTATAAAGGTCAAAGTGCACAGAGTATCTCCAGTCACTCAATTTGTTCTAAAAGAGCATTTTTACTGCAATAATTAATTAAGTTGCACAATAGGCTTAGTTGATATTAGAGATAAGTGGGTATCTAGGTTAGGCAGGTTTATAGAGTGTCCTCCAGTCACTCAATTTGTTCTAAAAGAGCATTTGACTGCATTAATTAATTAAGTTGCACAATAGCCTTAGTTGATATAGAGATAAGTGGGGATCTAGGTTAGGCAGGTGACGTGTTTAAAAATTGCAAAATGGTCATACTTATGAGCATTGAATCGGCAATTGCAGATAAGAGAAGGTCGACTACAAGGAGTTGGCCAATGCCTTGTACGAGAATACAGAATGGTTTGCCATGTAATGCACGGCAAAGTCAGCAAGGACTTTGTTGAGGTTCTGTAATTAATCGTCTGATTAATTAGCGAGAACTTTGTATAGTTTCATTTGAATTTTGTTGATTAAAGTGACACTTGTCTGTGTGATGCAGGGCTGCAGAGCCATACTCTTGGATAAGGATAAGAATCCAAAGTCTGACAAGCCTTCTTTTCCATTTTCCGGTGTCGTTCCTATTCTGTTTATTCCCTTGTCATGAGTTGCTTTACAAAGATTTTCCCTTCTCTTTTCCAGTGGGATCCTCCTAGATTGGAGCTTGTCAGTGACAAGATGGTAGACAAGTATTTCTCCAAGGTGGATGATGAAGACTGGGAGGATCTAAAGCTGCCCCCCAGATCAAACTTGCCTGCATCTGCTATTGCGAAGCTGTAAACTCTTGGTATGACAGATTTTCGCTGTCAATAAATTAGGTAGTGCATTAAGGATAAGCTGCACGATCCGGAATAAGATAAGGAGTTATGGAAAAGGCCGTCGCTACAACAAACTTTAGACATGTTCCAACATCAGGCGATGGCTTGAAGATGGATGACTGAATATTTAAGTTGAACAATCCTTGCATTGTACATACAGAGCAATTGCTCCAGTCATTAATATGAGTTACTCTCGTTTATCTTATTTCAGCTCTCGTGTGATCTTGGTAACCTTATTAGCAACTAAAATCATGGAAAACATTGCGGTATCTTTTTTTTTTTTAGCGAATCATCTATCATTGATAGATTTCTCGAAGCGGAATTGTAGTGATCTCATTGAGAAAAGGGTTCTTCCTGTTCAGATTGTTTCGACTTAAACTTCTACTTTGCATCTAGGTAGAGATTATGCATACAGCGTGCATCACAGATACATCTTCTGCACGGGTTTGTTGTAACATACGGATGAATCCTATCAACTTTCTTACCATCTATGGCCGATAAAAGTCTTTGTATTCGAATTGTAACCATCGATGATGCACAACTTTTCGGCTACTGAACCATCTTCAGAGTATAATTTGTTTATACAGGGCCACTGTCCCTTTTGCCGGTTGCTCATGTCGGTTTGAAATTAGACCAATACGGTGAGTCAAGCAAAGTGCAAAGAGTTTCGAACTGCCTTTGACCGGAAACAGAGATCCATTTGCATTCATCACAAGTTTTGTGGTTTCCTTTTCTTTTGAAAATGAAGCAGGCTGTGAACACATGTTTGGGTATAAGTTTAACCCATGAGGTTGGTTAATTTAGGTCGTAGTATCTTCACAAAGTATCATGTCAATCGAAGTCTTTTTGAACTCGTGGCTACAGCAAAAATAGACGCTTTAGCATCAAAATCACCACCACCTTGGGCAAATTATTTTTTCCAAAGTCGGCTTTGAGATTTATAAATCAGCGGAAGTGAAGTCATGAGAAAAAAGGGAGTCATGTACTAGAGCTTGTCAATTAGTGCAATGAGAAATGTTTATGTGCGTGTCTTTGATCCATTATGACATTAACAATCTGTTCCGGGCCATAAAAAAAAAATAAACAACTAATAAGTAGAAATTATTGTGGGTGAACTCTTTGCAACAATAATATGCTGTTGTTCTCACTGTAACTTAAATATTGTTATGCTTCTCTTGTGCAATATAATCCTTTCGCTAGTTCCGTCCATTTGCCTATCACAAAGCACTAACGTGGCATCTTTTGAGCACATGTGATTGGGTGCCACATCAGAGACAAGCTTAAAAAAAAAAGATGAAAGAATTTAAAAGAATAAATTTAGGAGAAGGGGAAGATTAAGGTAAAAAAAATCATGTTGTTCGACAGAACACCTTGGCACCCGTTGTGACGCCCCCAAGTGTCGCCACGGGTACGAGGTCTTTTTGTTCGGCTCCCCTCAATGTATTTTGTGCTGTGATATGTTAATATACTACTTACTTTAGCCAAAAAAAAAGGTAACAAAAAATCAAAAATGAAATAATAGTGCAAACTGGGGGTAAAGTTCCAAAAACGTTCTAAGCCTATTGCATTGATATTAATTTAGTTCTAAATATTTTAATTGGATCAATTTAGTCCTAGACATTTACACATTTATACTAATTCAATCTATCAGACAAATTTAGGTCGGAAATTTTAGACTTTGGTACTGATCGTCCTACGTGGCATGGTTGGTGTTAATTTTGACCTTTTTTTTTTAACAAAATAAGTATTAGATATTTTTTTATTTTATTTTTCTTCTCTTTTCCTTCTTTGTCTCTTTTTTCTTGCCTTTCTTCTTTTTTCCTTATTTTCCCTAGTGGTGGCCGGTGGAAGTTGTTGGCCATCGACGAGGGAAAGCTTGTCCATCGCTCTTTGCCCTCACCAAAGGCTGATGAGGGTGTCTCGATCCCCACCATCATTGGCGCCCTACGATCTCCCTCGGCCACCTTGGAGGTTGGCGACTGGTAGAGAAAAATAAGAAAAAAAAAATAAAAGAGAGAAAGAAAAGAAGGATAAGAGAAGGAAAAAAGTAATAAAATATTTACAAATGTTCAAAAAAATAAAATAAAATGTCCACATCATTGCTAACAGTGCTATGTAGGAAGGTCAGTGTTCACATCAGTAATTTTCGGTTTAAATTGGCTGGATGGACTCAATTAATATTAATATGAAAAATTTTATGATTAAATTAGTTTAATTAAAAAAAATTAAGATTGAATTGATATAAATGTAATAGGAGATTGGCTCATAGGTTGGCTCGCTGGCGAAGTAAGGGGAGGTGGGGATCGCCCCTTAAAACCTTGAGCCCCTTTCCATAGAGAAGCTAGTATGTTTTTCTTTTGCTTATTTTAACTTCTTAGTCTGTTTTTGCTTTTCAATATCGTTTGAAGCAGGGTTAGGAGGAAAGTGGCCTCGTTTTGGTCGCTATTGCCCTCTACATTGTTATAAATTAGACAAAAATTTAGGGCTACCAAAGGCACTTGATTGCATAAATTAGACAAAATTTAGGATTCATTTGGAATTTCACGATAAATTTTGAGATTACGATTATACTTATATTTATATATCCAAACAAATATATTTTTTTCCCTTTAAGATTTATTATAGGCTCTCTAGCGGGCAATTTATTGTTCATGAGATGCAAACGTGGTCACATGGAGTCATGGCTAAATAATAAGATTATTTTGGCCAAATTTATACATGGAAATGTTCACATTAATGGGAAAATTGTGAAAAAGTACGAGACGACTGATATATATTCTTAATTTTTTTTTAATGTCGTGGTAAACTTTCTAACCAGTGAATAAACTTTTGATCGATCAAGAATCTTATTAATTGGACAATTAAATATGATCAAATTTATTTGATAGATAAAATTTGAAAATTCATCTGTAAGGCAGAGAAATAGAGGTGGTAAAATAGGTCAAGAGCCTTCCAACACATATTTAAGAGTGTGGTTCACTTAACAACTTAATGGGTGATGAATGTGTGAGCTAACCATCTTAAATGCGTTATAAATATGTTTTCTGATTTTTTATTATTTATTTTCTTTTTTTCTTTCTTTTGTTTTTTTTTCCCAGACACGTTTGGTGAGGGTCATCAGTCACAAGCAAGGGCCGTGAAGCCCTTGCCAGATCTGGGTGAGAGTCAAGCCCTTGCCATGCTCAGGGAGGGTTGAGCGACCCTCGCTTGTGACCGGCGACACTTTCACATGTTTTCAATTTTTTTTTATTTTTTTTAATTATTTAAATTGTTCACAATGTTTTAATAATATGAGTGTGGTCGGGTCAAGTATGGGATGTCTTGGATATGAGTCATTAGATTTGTGCTATACGAAAATGGGTCAAAACGGATTAAATGAGTCAATATGAGTTGGACCATATTCAATCCAACTCAACCCACCCGTTTAATAGCACTATCGAGAAATAATAAGAGGGAACTTATATTGGACATATATTTATATAAAATTAATTGTTTCAAGTGATATATCATATATTAAAATGATTTTTCTAATTTATTTGTGTTGTGCCGAACACAAGACAATTGTTATGTCCCAGCAGGCGGAGAAGTGGCATGCACTCCGCGCTGGATCGACAAGCACAAGTTCCATGGCTTCCTTCTCCTCCACCAGTAGGGGCCAGGAAGATGAGGTACTGAGCTCCATTATTTTGCGATCTAGAGCGTTGGAATACCCTTTTCTGGATGATCATAGCAGCCGGGCGCTGGTCATTCAAGAACTTGTATTCGAGATTCGATTTACTCTGTTCTTTTTGTAGGTTTTGGTGGAGGAGAAGTCGTTTGTGAGAACACTGACACTAAACAGACCCAAGCAACTGAATGCTGCTTCATATTATATGGTACGTCTCTTATCTGGCTGCTGGATACTGTGTGCAGTTGGGTCTTCCTTCACGCTTAGTGTTTGGTTGGGAATGACTCGAGGGGTTCTTCTGTTACATTGGTTGCCGATTTGCTGCCTTGCTGTTGTGGCTTTTCAAACCGTTCATCGGTGTTTCTTTTTGTGAAATTGTTGGTGTAATTAATTTGTTGAGTTTTCCTGTTATATAGCACCTGAGATCCTGCACTCTCAATGAAAGGTCTTTCCACAACCAAAACTATTCATCGCTGTCTATCAGACAGGATTAACCAACATCTGAGAGCATTATCTAGTCTACTGTTTTGATTTTGGTATTATCCTGCTCTTGTGTTGCATTTGATTGAGACCTTGGAGCCTGCATAAGGTTTTCCTAAGAGCAGCCGTAGTGTTCTGCTAATTTTTTGGGTGTTCCCCCTAAGCAAAAGGGAATGTGCAAGTTTTATGCATGCATTACAAAATTTCATAGGGAAAGAAAGTTACTCTATAAGATCAAGAACCAAATCTGGCAATGCCCTCATACATGTCGAGGATGTTGTAAATCCTGCGTAAACAACATGAGTCTCTTTGTAGCATGTTCAGCCTAAATAGCCTCTTTTTCTTGCACCCACCAAAATTTTCTGTGGAATTGTCATGCAGTCGTACCATTGTTTATTGTTCTATGCCTTTTTTGATTGTGGTAGTCATCTCGATGGCAATTGGGTTCTGTTGTGATTTCAAATAATTGAAGTACATGTAGGTGACATATTTGAATTCTGTTTCTTGTCTCTAACCTCAATAGTTCACATCGTCAATTAAGCTTGGTTTGCTAACGTCGTTATTGTATAACTATTTGTTGCTTTTATTTGCAGATATCTCGGTTATTGGAACTTTTTCTTCTCTATGAGAATGACTCTAATGTGAAGTTGGTAATCTTAAAGGTACATTGCATCCTAGAACGCAAGTTTTATGACTGTTATGAGCTCTCAAATTTGCACGAATAGAACCATCAGAATCATCAGCCTTGAGATTGTCTTTTGGGAGCTTGATAGATTTTCTCTTTTTGGCTGCTGGAAAATTGATAGACTTCATTGGACTTAGTTGGTGAAATTTCACTTGCTGGTGTACCATTTAGGTTTGGGCGCTCATTTGTACGTGTTTTAAAAATGTATAGTCAGTTTATTAACATGCTTGAGCAGCAAGGTATATTATGTTTTGTTAGCTTCTTTAACTTCATTTAAGACCTATTTTTTGGGAAACATATAATAAACATGGGACTAGTGGTATGCAAAATGAGAAATATATAGATTTCTGGAGCTTTTTGGAGTTTGATTTTTTTTTCCCAATATCTGGTTCTGAGTTGCAGGGGGTATAATCGAGCTTGGACATTATCGTTGGCTGTTTAGGAATTTTCCATTGGTCTTTCTTTTGGAAAGGTAAACAACCTAAAGATGTCTGTGGTTGAAGTAATTCATGTTAGCTACAACAAAATCTGTAATTGAAGTACGTCATCTTAACTAGAATGAAGTGCTCCATCTATTTAGGCAACCCAGCCATGCTTTTCTCAAGTTTAACATTGCATTAAAGAACAGTTTGTCAGGTTGGTGTTGTTGGCATTCATTTTCATCGAGGAGACGACTGTTGGCTCCTCTGGATTGCAAGACCTTAATGATAGCTTGACATTGTCAGATCTTGTAGCCGTTATCTTCTGTTACAATGTTCTCCTTTCATAGTTTACTTTCTGTTTTGATGTCGTTTTTGTTTCTGTAGGGCAAGGGGAGAGCTTTTTGTGCCGGTGGTGATGTTGCAGCTGTTGTGCGTGATATCAACAATGGTACAGATCTTTTTTTTTTTTTTTTTGTGGTTCATCTCATACTGAGTAAATAAAAATAGTGCCAAACAGTACTGGTTTCGGCACATAAGTAGATGTGCTTAACTATCCAGTTTTCCCTCATCTCAAGGTGAAGTTTCACGGTGTCTATAGCCTCAGTCTTTTCAATCCATCCTTCGTTTGCCTATAAAAAACTTAATGTTGTCCACCAGTTTCAGCAAGGCTTGATCTCTGTCATATGCAATTTATATGGTGTTCATTCGGACTTGGGAAACGTATCGTTAATATTGGTTTGTATTAACTTGCTAGGAAATTGGAAGAGAGGAGCAATCTTCTTCACTTTAAATTATCTGATGGCAACATATAGCAAACCTCAGGTAATCTGATATTGTCACGTGTGTCTTTTGGGAGTTCATAATAGCGACATTGATGTTGGTATATCTGGACAATCTTTATTGGACGTATATGTTTAGCCTTACTTTTTACATGCCGGTTTAATGAAGGTTTCACTCTTGAATGGCATTGTCATGGGAGGAGGGGCTGGTTGTTCCATACATGGTAGTTTACGCGTGGCAACAGAAAATTCGGTATTGCCTCCTCTTTGTGTTGGATTGCATTTTTTCTTAATTTGTTAGAAAACCTACTGTTATAGTCATGTTGGGATTGTTGTATTGTGGCAGTCGATGGTGAGTGGTAGCGCACAGGTTACTTCTCGGCTTGTCCAATTTACAGAGTGCATTTCTTGAAAAAAGAAACTCTTTTGCGCTAGGCGCTTCGCTGATGTCATTAATCTCGCTTTCCATTTCACTAGTTCTGGCTGATCCGCAGCTTAAATATTTAACAAAAGTGGTGGTGCAATTCTTTTAATTAACTGAAAGATCCCATAGAATGGAACTTTTGTATTCTGGTTGGCAAAAGATCGTCATGCTATTTTTCAAATAATATTGGCATTTGCCCCAAGCATTGGGGGATTTCGTTTAGCAAATAAAAGAATCTAGGATTATTATCACTAGAAGTGAGGTGAAGTGAAGCACACAGAGACCCAAATAAATCGGTCATTCCTACTGTTGTCAGCATGTGTTTGAAGCCACAGCATGGTAGGAGGTACGCCAATAAGGTAACAGCATAAGAATATGAGAGTTCAGGTGCTTAAAAGAGTAACTACTGAACAAGAAGGAAAATGCATAGTTAAGTGGTTATCCATACATTTAAGCATAGACCCTAATTTTATACCATCAATGAAAAACTTTACAGTGTAATTGAAGGTTAGGGTTCTTGGGGAGAATGTATGATGTAGTGTAGCTCGCCATTTTCTACTATTGGGCAATATCTGGGAAATTTCATGAACATACTTAGTCTGTAAAGAGCACGTATTCAAGAGAATGTTTCCCTGGCTCTATACAAGGATGATATAGATATATAGGTGGGCAAGATTCCATTGACGTCACTATTTCAGATAATAAGTAGGTACGTACAAGTGTGTGCATAATAAATTTATTCTAGTCTTGTATTGACTTGAGAGGATCCATTCAGTTGACCCCACTTAATGAGATTGAAATTGTTGTTTGCTTAATGGAAGACATGGTAGATACCTATATGCAATTCTTAAAGGACATAAAATGGTTATTTTCTCAATACCTTTTACCACTTCTTATGCAATTGGTTGCATAACCTGGAGTGTCTAACCAATACTGCAGGTATAGGTTGATTCTTTTACTACTTATGAAATTGGTTACATAACCTGGAGTATCTAACCAATGCTGCAGATATGTATCGATTTGAGTGCTTCATGTAAGCAAGCAATTGGTGGGTGCTATTTTGGTTGTTGCATTGTCCAGCTTCTTGTTTCCTAGTGGTGCTATGGTGGTTGTTGATAGTCCAGCTTCTTGTTCCCTAAAACATCATCCTTAGGAGGATTTCAAGCAGCTTTTTATCAGCATTGTTTGGTTACTCCCATTGCAGGTTTTGCTATGCCTGAAACAGCTCTGGGCCACTTTCCAGACGTAGGTGCCTCATATTTCCTGTCAAGGCTCCCAGGACATTTTGGTAATGGCCAACAATGGACATTGGCCCCTTTTTTTCTATGTCAGTTTTCCTAATCAATATTCTTTCAAGATTTAAAGTTTCTAACTTCTGGAAGTATGTTATAATCCTTATTAGTTAGAGGTTCAGTTGTTAACCGGAACATTCTACTGCTAGTACTAGTCTGTATTCAGGAAGCGTATTCTTATGAAGATTGGGAAACTTGAGACGGAAAATTTCCTCAAATCATATGTTAAGTGGCAAACACTGCAATCAGAGGAGGTGACGAATGATACATAATAGTTATTATATTTTACTTAATGAGATGCTGCGTTTGACATACTTCAGTGACCATTCAATATCTTACACTTTGATTATAACCTGGAGGGTCATGAGAAGAAAACAATATTCTTTTTGGTGTTTTGGGAACAACCTTGGTTTCAGTTCCTCCTTTATGGAAAATGGATAATTTTAAAGCAGATTAATTCTTTTTCGTTTTCTTCTGGTTTAAAGCTGAAAAACGAATCACATAAGTGTTACTGCATTCAGTTGTTTTGTGCTTATGCTGGCACGTCATTTTTGGCTTTGGCATCTTCACTTTAAGAATCATTAATTATATTGTCCGTGCCATGACTTGAATTGTTAATAACAGTCAGAAATTGCACGAGAGAACTTCTGGAAGAGATTCCCATGTTGAGTTTGATAGATTTGGATCTGAGACTATGTTGTTCGATTTAGTGTTTAGAAAAGAGAAGAATCTCATATGCACATCTTTAACCTAGAGTCCAGGGTTATAGTTCTAATTTGTCTATATCAACCTGCATAATGATGTTTTTTTCTTGATTACCCTTGATCTTTTACCTCTTGTATCAAAATTGGAGATCCTCTTGGTTTGGAACTAAACCTGATCCTGACATGCAAGAACCATTTTTCCTGTGGACTAGATTTCAACTTCTCTATCTTGCAATACTAAACATAAAAGTCATGCACTAGATTTCAGCTTGGAAAGTGTAGTACTTTCTTGGGAAGTTACACAAAATTGTGTTAGATTGTATGTATTCTGTTAAACTTGTTACACCAGTGTCTTGTCTAAATATTGTAATCTACCATGCTTCTTTGTTATCTATGCCAGGGGAATATCTTGGTCTTACTGGTGCTAGATTGGATGGGGCAGAGATGCTTGCATGTGGCCTTGCAACTCACTTTGTTCCCTCGGCGGTATTCATCTGCTTTTACTTCAGCTTTATGATTATTACTTGATGAATTTAGAAGTTACAGGGGGAAAAAGGGAATAGACGAAGCACAGAAGACCATTATGATCTTTAGTACTAGAGGTTGTTAGAGAAGTTCTGCCGAGGGAAAGGTGAAGAAGTTGGGAGCAAAGCAAAAAGGAAGTACAGAAGACCATTACAACCTTTACAATTAGCGCTTTTTAGAGAAAGCATTTGTCCTTTCTCATTTTGATACTCAGAGCAAGGGAAATGTCTGATTGTTTGTCCGAAGAAGTTGTCATGTTGAAGGAATGAGATGTGTGTGTGTGTGTGTGTGTTTGGTGAATTTGGAGTCTTGCTGGACAACAGATGTTCATTCTTGCTCTCATTTCCTTTCGTTATCTGATTTATCTTTGTATATTCATGACATTGGTCAGAAATTGCCATCACTTGAAGCAGCTTTACACATGGTAGATTTTAGCGATCAAGCCATAATTTCAGCAATCATTAGTGAATACTCTGAGCTGCCTATGTTGAAAGAGCAAAGTGCATACCATCGGTTAGTTTTGACCTACCATTTCCTGTATCTTCTTGTCGAGTTCTCTGAGTGGTTTTGTCTAGCGTCCATGCACAAATATTCTTATCTAGAAAGTATCAAGAAACCTTGAAACGTATTCATATGGAAAGAGGATAAATTAGTTGTAGAGAAAAAAAAAACGACCTGGAAAGAAAGAAAGGAAATTAATTGAAAAAAGGGGCTTGTTGACATAGCACAACTTTATATTCTCTATGATTTACTGGTATCTGTGTGTAGACTACCAACTTTACTTAAGATGCTTAAGTGGCTGGTGGCAGATCCTGCTGACTCACTCTCACGATGAATGTCTCCTTCATCAATTTCCAATTGTGTTTTTGACAGGTTGGATGTCATCAATAGATGCTTTTCGCGAAGAACAGTGGAAAACATCCTATCTGCTCTTGTAAGCTGTTGGTGATTTTGTTCTACTTTCGAGTGCTTGTTGTGTTCATTAGAAAGGGCCTCTGCATATGTACATGCATGAGCTCTTTTATGGCGCAATGTCTCAACATGGTCTGTGCATATTATGTTGATTTCAACATTTCCTGGAACTCTCTTTTACAGGAGCGAGAGGCCGCAAATAATGCAGATGATTGGGTCCTTGCTTCAATTCAGTCATTGAAGAAAGCATCACCAACAAGCCTTAAAATTTCTCTTAGATCAGTGAGATTGCTGAATCTTTTGAAGAGATTTTAGCAGTGGAATTTTTTAATAACTTAATGTGAATTGTGAATATGCTCGAATGATCTCTGTCTAAGATGTGCGAACTAACTTCTTGTTGTAGTGTCAGCTATCGGTGATGACATCATTACTGTACTGGAAAACCGAGATTTCCTTTTCTTCTCTTTTGCCTAGGATCATCTACAGGAACGAATATCATGACAACTGTATGCTTGATTTAAATTTTAGACGTGCAGGCACATGCCTATAATGCCACCGCATGCATTAGTGTATCTGACCTGGATATTGGCCACTGGTATTGATTAAAATGTAGGAATAAGAATTTACTTAGAGACCTGTGATAGGTGGATGAACAAAGTAATAGCTAAAATTCAGGGTAGGGCTGGGCAGTATTTGCTTACTGACTACTGGAGTCATGGTGCAATGGTAGAATTCACTTCCTTATCCTTTCATGAAGGTCAGAGTGCCTAGAGCATCTACAATCACTTAATTTGTTGTAAAAGAATATTTTACTGCAATAGTTAATTAACTTGCACAATTGCCTTGGTTGATATTAGACATAAGGGGGGATATAGGTTAGGCAGGTGACCTTTTAAAATGTTTGAAATGGTCAGACTTCTGAGCATTGATCCGGCAATTGCAGATAAGAGAAGGTCGACTACAAGGAGTTGGGCAGTGCCTTGTACGAGAATACAGAATGGTTTGCCATGTAATGCGAGGCAAAGTCAGCAAGGACTTTTTTGAGGTTCTGTACTTAGTCAGATCATTGTTGTATAGTCTCATTTGAATCCAGTTGATAAAGTGACGCTTGTCCTTGTAATGCAGGGGTGCAGAGCCATACTCTTGGATAAGGATAAGAACCCAAAGGTTTGACCAGCGTTATTTTCCATTTCCTGGTTTCTTTCCCTTTCTTTTATTCCCTTATAATGGAGTTGTTTTACAAAGATTTTCATCTTTCTCTTTTGCAGTGGGATCCTCCTAGATTGGAGCTTGTCAGTGACAAGATGGTAGGCAAGTACTTCTCCAAGGTGGACGATGAAGACTGGGAGGATCTAGAGCTGCTCCCCAGATCGAACTTGCCTGCATGTGCTATTGCGAAGCTGTAACTCTTGGTATGGCAGATTTTCGCTGTCAAGAAATTAGGTGCTGCATTAAGGATAAGCTGCATGATGCGGAATAACTATCAAGATAGTGAGTTATGAAAGAGGCTGTAACTACAACGAACTTTAGACACGTTCCGACATGAGGCAGTGGCTGAGGATGGACGACTGAATATTTAAGTTGAACAATCCATGCATTGTACATACAGAGCAATTGCTCCATTCATCAATACGAGCTTCTTTCAGCTCTCGTGGTCTTGGTAACCTTCTTAGGAAATAAAATCATGGAAGCAGTATTTTTTTTTTTTTTTTAAGCGAGTCATCTATCTATTATAGATTTCTCGAAGCAGAATTAATGATCTCGTTGAGAAAAGGGTTCTTCCTGCTTAGATTGTTTCGACTTTGCATCTAAGTAGCGATCATGCATACTGGGTACGTCTATTGATTATCTTACGGTCTAGTGGCGTGATAGAAGTCCTTTCTCGTGTTAGGATCGTAACCATCTATGACTCTT
Source organism: Psidium friedrichsthalianum (assembly GCA_019149425.1). Lineage (NCBI taxonomy): Eukaryota > Viridiplantae > Streptophyta > Magnoliopsida > Myrtales > Myrtaceae > Psidium > Psidium friedrichsthalianum. The sequence goes on along the minus strand of JAGVVM010005645.1, from coordinate 9,929 downwards.
GACGCTCTCGGCTAGCTGGACCATCGTCTGAGAGGAATGTGTTTGTAGAGGGGCACTGTTCCTTTTGCCGGTTGCTCATGTCGTGTTGAATTAGACCAACACAGAGAGATGGGCAGAGATCCATTTGCATCCATCACTAATTTCTGGTTTCCTTTTCTCTTGAAAATGAAGCAGGCTCTGAACACATGCTTGGGTTTAAGTTTGACCCACGAGGTTGGTTAATTTTGATGGTAGTATGCTAACAAAATATATTATCTCAATTCAGAAGTCTTAAATTGCGCCAATCACTCTCTAGTTGAAGCGACCCATATGTGTTGTTTTAATGGCACTTGCTTTTTAACATCATTTTAATTAGAGTTAGGAGGAAAGTGGCCTCGTTTTGGTCGCTGTTGCAATCTTTGTTTCTGTAATGTTCACACAGGAAAGACATGAATAGTCGAAATAGGTCAAATGTCACTTGATTGAAGTTGCCGCAGGTATTCGATTGCATAAATTGGACAAATTTTGGGCCTCATTTGCAATTTCATGATAAACTTTGGATTTCGACAGTACGTATGCTTAGATAAGATATCCCAACAAATTTCTTTTCCCCAAGATTAATTTCAGGCTATCTATCGAGCAATCTATCATCTATGAGATCCAGACGTGGTCACGTAAAGTCATGGCTAAATAATAATAAAATTATCTATAAAAAAAATGAAGACCATTGATATAATTGTCCATTTTTTAACTATTAATTTTATTATGACTTGTGGAATGATGCTGTTGATAAATCAAGAATCTTATTAATCGGAGACGATTGACTGTGATCGAACTCTTTGGATAGATAAAATCTGAAAATCTATCTATGAGGCTGAGAAAAATATTTCGGTGAAAATAATTATTAATGAAAAATATTTTTCATTTTTTAAATTATTTCGAGTGATATATCATTTTAAAAGGAAAAATTTCAAAAAAAGGCTCCAAGTGTCGTCAATTTCTCAAATAAGGGCCTGAAGTAGACTTACTTCAAGTAAGTGCTTGAAGTGCTTAACTCGTTTCAAAAAAGGGCATGCACAAAGGGCAATTTAGTCCTTTAATTTTTTTTTTCTCTTTTTCTTTTCATTTTCTTTCCTCTTTCCTCCCCTCTCCATCTCCATTGCCACCACCATATACACTGCAATTACCAATCTAGCATTCTCCCCTCTCGTCCCCTCCGGCGGCGCCATCAACCACCGAGACTCCAACAAAACACCTCGATCCTCTAGAACACAGCGGTGCAGCGAAAAGTCGTAGCCTCCGTCTCCTACGCCCTACACCACGACAACCCCTTCAATGATGCCGCTGCCCATTAGGCACGACTCCCTGCCAGGTGGTTGGAGCCAAAGAGCCTCTACCGGTCCATCTTTTGCATGAATCGGTTCTTCAGTGGCCCGAATCGCACAGCATCCTGATGGGTGGTGCTCGCGAGGCAGTGCATACACAGAACTCTGCCCCTCGACAACGAGCTTTGAGCACTTCGAAGGTAGCATCCAAAACGGAGGGCGAGCAAAGCGCTTCCACGTTGCTTGCATCATCAATAGAGAACAAACTAAAGGACTTCTCTTCGTGCCTTACACCTATAATTTTCCTTGACTACACATTCTCAACATTGGTTAGAGAGAGAAAAAGAAAAAAAAACAAATTCCACCTCTTGGACTCATGGTTTCCTATTTCCCCAATTTCCTATCTCCAACTTAGGAAAGATTGACTTTTTGGTAGGCGTCCCTCATCTTCACAGATCAGCATTGTAGCTTGGCTATGTGTGCAGATCAATCGGAATTGTGGCTTCATCCTCAAGTGCTATCTGGTATCATAGTAAAGGCGACCCCGGCTAAGGGACGGATTAGCGAATGTTGACACCTTAGAAGGCATAGTGGGTACATTAGCGTCGTTAATTGAAGGTTGGATTTCGTTGGCTTTGAACTGAAAAATATTGGAAGGATGCCGATAGGACTATTAGGCTTCACAAAACACACGGATATTTGTTGTGAGTGGCAGGGGTATCGTCTGGATGAACTTTCATGAAGGGCTTGCGGTGATGAAGAAGAGAGGAGACCACATTTTTGTTTTTTTTCTTCAATCTTGGCTCACGATTTTCTCTCCTCGTGGGTCTTCTCTTGTTTCTTTTCTTCTTTTCTACAATCTTGCACTATCCAACAGCTGGCCCACGACCTTGGAGTCCTTCTCGAGCTACGCCACCTCGAACTCCCTTTGCACCTTCCCCTCAACACGTCCCCATCGGAACACTATGCAGGTTGGGCCACTAGAAGAATGGGGTAATGCAAAAGATGGATAGGTAGAGGTTCTTTGGCTCTAGCCACCTGGCGAGGAATGGCACGTCGTGGGCGGCAGCAGCGTCAAAGGACTTGTCGTAGTGTGGGGCGCAAGAGACGGAGGCCAAGGCATTTCATTGTACCGTTGTGTTCTAGAGGATCGAGATGTTTTGCCAAGGGTTGTGGTGGCTAGTGACGCCGCCGGAGGGATGGGAGGGGGATGCGGGACTGGCAATGGAAGTCTATATGGCGATGGCAGTGGCGATGGAGATGGAGAGGGGAGGAAAGAGGAAGAAAAAGAGAAAAAAATACAAAAATAATTAAATGACTAAATTACCCTTCGTTCAGGCCATTTTTGAAACGATTTAAGCACTTTAATTCCTTATTTGAAACAAGAAAAAATTCAAAGAAGGGCCTCAAGTACCTTTAATTTCTCAAATAAGGACTGAAGTGGACATTGTTTCAAATAAAGGTATAAAGTGCTTAAATCGTTTAAAAAAAGGCATGAACAAAGGGTTATTTAGTCATTTAATTATTTTTTTCTCTTTTTCTTTTCTTTTTCTTCTCTCTTCCCTCCCCTCTCCATTTCCATCGCCACCGCCATCGCCATATATATTAACACTGCCAGTCCCACATCCCCCTCCCGTCCCCTCCGACGGCGTCGCTAGCCAACATAACCCTGGTGAAACATCTCGATCCTCTAGAACACAGCGGTACAATGGAACTCCGTGGCCTCCATCTCTCACGTGCCAAACTACAACAAGCCCTTTGACGCCATCATTGCCCACGACGCGCCAATCCCCTCCAGGTGGCCGGAGCCAAAGAGATCTTTTGTATGACCCCATTCTTCTAGCAGCCCAACCTACATAGTGTTTCGATGAGGGACGTGCTGAGGGGGAATGTGCAAAGGGAGTTCGAGGCAGCGTAGCTCAAGAAGGACCCCAAGGTCGTGGGCCAGTTGTTGGACAGTGAAAGATTGAAGAAAAGAAGAAAGAAATAGGAGAAGACCCACGAGGAGAGAAAATCATGAGGCAAGATTGAAGAAAAGAAATAGAAACGTGGTCTTCTCTCTTCTTCATCACCGTAGGCCTTTCATGAAAGCTCATCCAGATGATACCCCTGCCAGTCATAGCAAATATCTGTGTGTTTTGTGAAGCCTAATAGACCTATTGGCGTCCAACGAAATCCAACCTACACTTAGCGACGCTGACATACCCACTGTGCCTTCTGAGGTCTCAACATTCGTTGATCCATCCCTCAGCCAGGTCGCCTTTGCCATGATGCCAGATAGCGCTCGAGGATGAAGCCACAGTCTCGATTGAACTGCACCCACAGCCAAGCTACAATGCTGATCTGTGAAGATAAGGAACACCTATCGAAAAGTCAATCTTCCCTAAGTTGGAGATAGGAAATTAGGGAAATAGGAAACCATGAGTCCAAGAGGTGGAATTTGTTTTGTTTCTTTTTCTCTCTCTGACCAATGTTGAGAATGTGTAGTTAAGCAAAGTTAAAAGTATAAGCATAGAGAGAAGTCCTCTAGTTTGTTCTCTGTTGATGATGCAAGCAACATGGAAGCACTTTGCTCGCCCTCTATTTTGGACGCTACCTTTGAAGTACTCAAAGCTCGTTGTCGAGTGGCAGAGGTCTGTGTATGCACTGCCTTGTGGGCACCATCCATCAGGATGTCGTGCGAGTCGGGCCACTGGAAGAACTGGGTCATGCAAAAGATGGAATAGTAGAGGCTCTTTGGCTCTGGCCACCTAGTAGGGAGTCACGCCTCATGCGCGGCGGTATCGTTGAAGGGGTTGTTGTGGTGTAGGGACGAGAGATGAAGGCTATGATGTTCCCTTAAACCGCTATGTTCCAGAGGATTGAGGTGTTTTGCTAGAGTCTTAGTGGTTGACAGTGTCGCCGAAGGGGACAGGAGGGAGGGATGTTGGACTGGTAATTGCAGTGTATATAGCGGTGGCAATGGAGATGGAGAGGGGAGGGAAGATGAAAGAGAGAAGAAAATGAAAAGAAAAAGAGAAAAATAAAAAAAACAATTAAAGGACTAAATTGCCCTTAATTGGGTCCTTATGCCACGGGCCAGTTTCGAGTTGGAACCGTGGGCCTGATCAACGGGCTGATTTTAGATTTGACTAGGGCCGTGTCGCGACCCTCCCGAATTTCAGCCCGTGGCCATGTCTATCCCTAGACTATTACAAATTAATCAATTTGGTCTATTAACTTTCTTTTCTTGGATAGTTAGGTCCTTCAATTGCCATACCTTTACTTTTTTTTAAGTCGGTCACTCTTAAAATCATGACATGATTGCTAGGTAACAATTGTCCAGGGAATGAGAGCATGATGAACTAGATTCATGACACACACAACTACGTTAAATGTCCTTAATCCCTTAATTTTTTACCTAGCTCTTGGTCCTTATGTCAAAATCATGACGAGATCGATAAGAAGCAATAGTTGAGGGATCGAAAACACCAACGGAATTAGATTCTTGTCACCCTCTCCTATATCAAATTTCCTTAATTCCTTACATTTGTTACCTAGCTCAAGTTCGATGCTCCATAATTTGCATTGGCTGGGCTTGGTTTGGTTGAACTTAGATCAAAATTTGGCCTTGAGCAAAGCCTGTATCTTCTTCAATCCTTGTCCAAATTCATATTGATTGAAGTTGCACATGTGACATCACGAGCATTATGTTTTACTTTATCATTCGATTGGTTTTGACCAATCTATAGAATTTTTAGGTGGTAAATTGATTAGTGAAGTATCTAATTTCTCATAAAGCATATACAAAATTATGAGGTGAAAAATATCGTAAGGCAAGAAATTGCGCGGGAGAGACCTCTAAATTGATCAATATGTAGGATGCGTTTTCTAATATCTTGAGAAGATCTTTGAATTGTACAAGAAGAAATGTATACTTAAAGTAAAATAAAATGATACTATCTTGACAAATTGATTAGAAATATTTATTCACTTTATTTTCCAGCATGATCGGCTCGTTGTCCTCTTCAATTCCTGCCCAGAGAGCTTTACAATGTATCCTTCTTTATCTAGTTTTTTTTTTTTGGGTCAAAAAACAAACTTGCACTACTAAAAATTAAAAGTTCATACATAAAGGCCTAGATGAGGGGCATCAATACAGAGTAACTCTCAAAGAGGTTGGGGAAGGGATGAGACCTAATGGGTCTGAATACAATTGACCCGATGCATTTTGGCAACTTAGTCGGCTACTTGATTGGCATCTCTCTTTTAGTGGACTAGCGAAATATTGGTGTTGGGCAAGGAGTTGCCGAGCTTCGCTAATGGTTATTTCCGCCTCTAAATACAGTTTTGAAACACCATTAATCGCATGAACTAGAACCAGCAAGCCATACTCTACAAGTACTTGAAGCTTCTTCTCCTTCGCCTCCTTTGCATTGAGCATCGCTAAACCAACAACTAGGCCATGCAGTTCAGCTAATAAAGGGGTTACAAGATCTGATTTTTCCAGGGAGTCTATCAGAAGAGACCACTTGAGTTTCAGAGGACACCCACAATAGCTCCATTGGGTGTCACACCTCCTACTAAGGCATCCACATTCAATTTCAGCTCAGGCTGTACCGGTGGGCTCCAATTGAGAGATGAGCATGAAAATTCCATTGGAAAGCTTCAATCTTTAGGGTTCCACTTTCTGTAGTTAGCCAGGATAGTCTTCGCTTCTTCAATCAGGGTTTTTATGTGAGGCTTATTTTCCTTGAAGACTAAGTTGTTTCTTAATTTTTAGATACGTGTGATCAGATCAAAGGTATATTGGGTAGTTTGGATCTTCTAATCTTGCTTAGAGCCAAGTGTCCATACGAGGATAATGATGGTGCTGTAGAGACCCATTCTGATGCTCCCATATCTGTTCTATCCAAGGATAGGAGAGTATGATATGTTCCGTTGTCTCTACTTTTTGTTACAAATAGGACATAGAGCATGAAAAATGATGTTCTGCTGACAAGATTATCCCTTGAGGGTAGTGAGTTCTAAGATGTACTCCATAGAAAAATCCAAACTTTTGGAGAGAAATTAGCCTTCTAGAGTCTTCACGATGGATAAAGAGAGGGGAGGCCAAATTCGAATTCTGTTTTACCTTTGGTTCTCTGATAGAGTTGTCTGTACTATGAATAGAGAAGTTTCCAGCTTGATTTCCATTTTAGATTGTCTTCAAGAGGCTGTGAGAGAGCTAAAGACGAGATCGAGAGAATTTCCATTGCTATGTCCTCATCAAATAGAAGAATGCTTTTCTCCTTTACAAAATTAGCTTCAAAACTTTGAAGCGGTCTCTTTTTTTTTTTTTTTTTTTTTTTTTTTTTTTTTTTTTTTTTTTTTTTTTTTTTTTTTTTTTTTTTTTTTTTTTTTTTTTTTTTTTTTTTTTATTTTTTTTTTTTTTTTTTTTTTCCTTTTTTTTTTTCTTTTTTTTTTTTTTTTTTTTTTTTTTTTTTTTTTTTTTTTTTTTTTTTTTTTTTTTTTTCTTTTTTTGTTCTTAGTCGGGCAATTCTGCTCCCTAATGTTTACCTGTCTTTCCATTGACTTGGGGACTATCTCTATTATCCGAGAGAGCCCTATAGAATACTTTGCCATCTGGAAGGAGTCAGATCCTCTCTCTTCTATAAGAAGCTCATATTGGAAAGTAATCTTTTGAGTATTTGCCTCATTAAGGAGTTTTGGTTTTGGCGTTAATCCCAAACATTGCTTTACAAGAAGCACCTTGTCTCTAACGTAGTCATATCTTTAAGGCTAAACTCTCCAGTATCTTCCTTGTTCTTTATAAGCTCCCACCTTTTGCCAGCTGCAATCCTATTTTAGACTCACTATTCTCCACTAGAATTGGGATACTTTCTTCAATCGATTTGCAGATTGAAATTGGGACTTTAAAAATTGACATGACATATTGGGAACTTAACCTGAACCTTTATTTCATCTAGAATCTCTTTTCCGGCCTTTGAAAATAGATTTTCCTTCCACCTTCTAGTTTCATACCACTGAGCATTGATCCACAAAACATTTATTCCTTGTATCTCCCCAATTAGAAGACAGTCTTGACACTTCCCTATTTTTTCCATCTTTGGAGACCCTACGAGCACCTGCGAGGCTGTGTTTTGGATATTTGTGGGCAATTTGGCCATACAAAGATCCTGACTTCTTCAGATTTATCTCTTGACTCGAAGCATAATAGTATTGATTTAATATCATCGCCAAATTTTGACATTCAACTAGTTTTCCATCCAAAAGGAGATTGAATCTGGCCATACAAAGATCCCTGACTTATTCAGATTTATCTCTCGCCTCGAAGCATAATAGTATGATTTAATATCATCGCCAAATTTTGACATTCAACTAGTTTTCCATCCAAAAGGAGATTGAATCGTCTGCAAATAGTCAAGTGATAGTATAGGACAGCCCCTATTTAGTTTGATGCGCTTGATTGTCCCCTCATTAACTGTCTTTCTCATCATCGTCGAGAGAGTATTCACCATGAATATAAATATATATGGGGGGACATAGGGTCTCCATTTCTGATTACCTTTAAGGTTGAAAGTAGCGAAGGGCCTCGCCATTTAACTTTACATTGAAAATGGCTTAAGTCACATATCTCATTACTCTATCCACCCACTTCGAGCAAAAGCCTATCTTGAGGAGGCAAGCCTCTACGAAGTCCGTTCGACTCTGTCATAGGCTTTTTTCATGTCGAGCTTAAGAATGGCTTGAAATCTCTTCTTCCTTTGTTGAATTCTCATATGGTGCAAGATTTCTTGGACAAATAGGATATTATCTTGAATTTGTCTTCCTCCAACAAAAACACTATGTTCTTTGGCTATAACTTCAAGTAGCCACCTCTTTAGCCTATTCGCCAAGACTTTTGAAATGATCTTGTAAGGGAAGTTACACATGCTTATAGGTCTGAATTGGTTGAGCTTTTGGGATTTTTCACTTTCGAAATGAGAGTAATGCGTGTTGCATTAAGCTTGGTTCATAATACCATATTCAAATTTCTGACTTCCTCAAACAATCTCATCTTGATATTCCTAAGTTTGTTGGTAAAAGAGGCAACTTAATTCATCCGGACTTGGGCTTTTTTCTATCCCCATCTCAAAAATAGCTTCTAGACCTCTTCAATAGTTACTTCTACTGATAACTCGATATTCATTTTATTTGGCACAATTGAGGGGTATTGTTCAAGCATCAGACAAAGTTATGAGAAACAACTGAGGTGTATAAGTCAATAAAGAAATCTGAGGTCATTTCCTTCAAATGAGAGGGGTTTCAATCTAAACCTCCTGCCCAATCACTTTCACTATTGAAATTCTATTATGTTGTCTTCTTTGGATGGTTGTTGCGTGAAAAAAAATTTGGTATTTTTATCCCTCATCGCAGCCAATTCACTTTTGATTTTAATTCCTAGTACATTTCTTCCCGCCATAGATTTTAGATATGATCCAGTATCTTTATAGATATTTCTGTCTATGGATAGACCAATTATTTATAAGGCTCTGGATTTTTGTCTAGAGCTTTTGGATTTGATTTTGGCTATCGAGGAATTTCTCTTTTGCTCCATTTTTCCAGAACTACAGAGACGCCTTTATTTCTTCACCAAGTCAGCTCCTTCCCCCTCTAGTTCTTTCCATTTTTCTTTGACAATAGTCTGCAGTCTTTACTCTCCAGTAAAAATGATTCAAATATGAAGGATTTCTTCTTTTTCACATTTTTAGTGAATAAGAAGAGCAAAATAGGACTGTGATTAGAACCTATTCCAAGCATAGCAAAAGCCTCCGCTGATGGGAACATTACTGTCCAAGCTAAGTTATAAATGGCTCTATCTAGTCTTTTTTTTTTAATCACATTCTCCCCTTCTCTATTATTGGACTAGGTATATGTGCAATCCTTACTCTCAATATCCACAAAACAAAGCCTTTTAGAAGCTTTCTAAAAGTTTACATTCTAAAATTGTCAATCTCCCTTCTGCCTCACTTTTTCTCAGTTATAGAATGTCTTATTAAAATCTCCAATCCACACCCATGGGAGGTTGTTAACAAACTTCATTTCTATAATTTGATCCCAAACTCTATTCCTCTCCTGATAAGTTAATGAAGCATAAATACAAGTCAGCCTGAACGTTTTTCCTTGAGTTGGATTTCATATTTCCGGTCAAAAAAGTTATTTGTAGCAGAGAAAATCTCCACTCTTTCATTATCCTTCCATAAGAGGGCTAAACCACCACCAATGTCAATTGGATCCACCAACAATTGACTTTGAACTTTAGTCTCTTTCTCGTATGATTAACAATCCCTTCTTGATTATTAGTTTTGCATAAAAATATGAAACTAGGCCCTTTCTTGAGCCAAAATGGCTCTTAACGCTTGAATTGTCAAGGGAGTGCTTAGCCTTTGACAATTTCATGCAAGGTTACTCATTTATGACCCGATGGCTTTCTAGGGCAAGCTGTCAATGTCCCGCCTAAGTTTGCTTCTTCAATAGAACTCACATGTGTTTCAAAAAGGTCTGATTTATCCAGTAGCATAATCTACATGTTTTGATCATTCAAAGTATTATATTTTTTTGCCTTTATTTGTCTCCCTGCCAATGACTCCTTATGATTTTTCC
>JAGVVM010005644.1:0-10346 GCA_019149425.1 Psidium friedrichsthalianum | reverse complement strand
GGATATTCATCACCGTAGTATGTAGTAAAAATTTTGTTTTGCGTGAACACTATCAATAAATACAGATCTCATTTTGAAATTTTATAAATATTGTTCTTGAATGTTTTTAAAAGTCTACATAGGCATTTGGCCACTAAAAATAATTTTAGCCAGAGCTACGGATGTTAGTATATATAAAACTTTAATTACGTCAAGCGACAAGTTTTCATTTATATGTAAATGGTACATGCATAATAATGTAATACGAGAGGATGCTAATGGCCTTACTTCTTATTAAGATTTGGTGCACAACCACGGCGAAAGAAAAAGTAAAACAGTAAGAGAGAGAAATTGAGACACGAGATTTTATTCTGATTCACTTTTAAACAAGAGTTACGTTCAGCAAATGATTCAACTATAACCGGCACATCGCATTTCTCGTCGCATGTCTCAATTACAAGAGAAAAAACGTATATATAACAGTAGCTATTCATGAGCGGAACTCATATACCTTCCTGTCGATGGGGAGTATAAATCACACTCCAACACTTGTCCCCCTCACTTTCTGGCTACACATAATTAGTTAACTTCGATGATAATGCACGCTTGTTCAGTTTTTGAGGCCATATGCAAAAATAGAAATTTCCATGAACAACACAATTCTTGAAATCTTTATTCTTATGCACTTTAATATTCAAGCCCGATAAAAATACACGAAAGAGGAGTGCCTTGCGCGCTTATGGACTCGAAGGCGGTGAACTTTGTTGAATCGCGTTGAAATTACCGGTCGCTTTTGCACGGCGATCGCCAAATGCGGAGGAGGTGGCGTGCATCCAAGTTACTGAAAATCGGCGACATCCATTCCGTGACTAGTGATGAAAAGAGATTTCTTCAATAGATCTGAACGGCCCGACCAAAAATTAAAATTTGATCTGAACGCAAAGATAAATCCCAATACATGAATGTTGTCGTCTTCTTCAAATTGACTTTTGTCAATCTGTCCACTGTTCAATCAACGAAGTGCACTTTTTCCTCGACAGGCGATGCTCGCCCCCACTTTCGCTGGAATCTTCTCCACGCGGAACAGGGGACAAAACGCAATTGTTCCAATCATATTTCATGGATCTAGGCAAACCTCTCCCTATTATTTTAATATTTCTCGTCTTCTCAACTGGAAAATATCTGGGCTCATCCCAAAAATATCTTCGTACTTGGTACTACTTTTCTAATCTGCGAATCATTGAACTTCTCCGCACGATGTCTGGAGGAGGACACGTGGCCGCGACAGGTAAGATTTTTTTGGTTTTCGAGCGGGTCCCGCTAAGCTTTCCACCGGGGAACGCCCTCCAAAAGCGGATAAGATTTGAGGGCCCGATGGGATTTTTATACTGTCCGAATGCAAGGCAAGAACCGAGGCTACGTGTTCGATCTCTATGGGCCGCGGGAGCCGGGCTATAGTAGAAATCTACTTATGGTTGTAGCCGATTTCGCGTGGTCAATCCTGGGAGCGACACGTGCCCCCGGCCAGCTGTTTCCCAAAACCACTGGAGGAGGGAAGTGAAGAGATCCCGCTCGTGTTGCAAAGCGAGCCGACTTATTGGTCGCACCTGTTCATTAAACGGCGCACGTTTTTACCTTCAAGCCATTCATATGGATGGTCCGTCCCACCTTCATCAAAAGAAGAATATAATATTACGAGTTAGTATTACAAAAAAAAATATCAAATTAATGTATCTATGATAAATTTATGAAAAACTCCTTTCTCCCCCACAAAATACCCCAAACTGCTATACTTATGATAAATTTATCTTAAAATTATTTTTGAACACAATAAATTCAAAATTGGTACACATGTGATAATTTATCTAAAATTATTTTTTGACCACCAAAAATCGCAAATATATATACTGTGATAAATTTATTCAAAACTAATTTGTCGTAAAATTTGATTAAAAACTCACAGATTATCGCAAATGTACCAATTTATGATAAATTTGTCATGGGTATACCGGTTTGGGTTTTTGATGGTCAAAAAAATTTTTGATAAATTTATCACAAGTATGCTGATTTTGAATTTTGATGGTCAGAAATAATTTTGGGTAAATTTATTACAGGCATACCAGTTTGAGATTTTTTGAGGTCAAAAAATAGTTTATAGTAAATTTATCATATGTATACCAGTTTGAAATTTTTGTGGTATTAACCAATAAAGTTATGATATTTATGATATGTATCGGTCCAATTTGTCATTGGTTTTGCGAAAAATTTAAGGAGTTAAAGCATATTTGAAGAGAGATATTTGATTAGTAATTCATTTCGGGGAAAATGAATTTTCTAAAAATAAGTGGACAAAGAGGTTTTTGATTGGGCAAGATTCAAATTAATTCTTATGACCTAAACGAGTGAAGTCAAATCATTCAACTAAGGACTCGTCTCGGTTTAATTTATCTGACACCATCGAGTTTGAACACGCTTAGCATGTCGTGCACATAAATAGCTGTACACAGAGTGAAAGAGGAAATGAGGGGGGAAAAAAGCGAGACATGAGACATTTATTTAGATGGGAAGGTCAGACTATAGTAAAAACTAAAATCAGTGATTATGGAATTAACTTTCAATTAAAGGGCATGTTTGTTTTAAGGAAAGTGTTTTCTAAAATAATTTTTTTGACTTTCACCCGTTTGGTTTATCCAAAAATAATTCAATCAATGAAAAATACTGTCCAATTAATAGAAAATTTATGGATAAAATCAGAAAAGTAAATTTCTCAATCTAAAGAGGTGAATTCCCCAATCTAAAGAGGTAAAAACACATTTCGAAATTTGATCCTCTTTAATTTTTTAATACTATATTTAATATGATATTATTCTTTACTATTTTTTCTTTTTTTTCCTTCCTCCCTCCTTGTGATTGGCTTGCGGTGGCCATCAACCAAGAAACCTCGCGCTCCACGGCCAAAATGCACCCCTAGATCTTGCGGCCTTGAGGCCTACTAGTGGCCTTAGACAAATTGGCGGCATTAAGAATCGCCAGCAACCTCAAGTAGATTTGGTGAGCCTCGAGCTCGCCCATGGTAGATGTGCATAAGGAAGAAGGAAGAAAAAAAATAAAGAAAGAAGAAATACAAAAATATAGAATATAGAATATAATTTAAACATTCATTTTTTTGCCTAAGATAAAGTCATGAAAGTAAAATCATTTTTCAATTGAAAATCAAACATTAGAAAATATTTTTCATCGCATGTAACCAAATAAAGGAAAACGAATCTCTCTCTCTTTTTTTTTAATGATATCAAAGAATGAGTTTCGAGAAAATGTTTTTAGAGAAACAGACACACCCAAAGTAAATAGATGCAAATTGAACTTAAGTAATAATCATCACGGTTTTCATGACACTTATACTAATCACTTTTTTTTGTTCAAACTAATTTAACTTTTTGTTCAATGACCATTAAGAGAAATTTTTTAAAAAAGGCTCAAAATGCTTTCACTTGTCAAATAAGAGTTTGAAGTTAACATCGTTTCAAATAAGAATCTGAAATACCTTTATTATTTCAAATAATAGTTTAAAGTGAATATTGCTTCAACTAAGTATATGAAGTGACCTTATCAGTTTTAAAAAAGAGTATGACTCACTAGTTAATAGAGGTATTTTTGTCATTTAACATTTAAAATTATTTTATCATTGTTTTTTCTTTTTCAAGTTTTTAAAAACTTTAAAAAATAAAATTGAAAAATAAAAAAAGAAGAAAACACAAGCAAGATGGGGTGCCTTCTCGCCTAGGGGCACTGCCTCAACAACGGTGAGGCAGTGATCCCAATGATCTTGCTGACTAGAGGTGAGAGCCAATAAGCCCTCACCAGAGCTAGGAGAGGGTCGTTGGCCCTCGCCTAGGTCTAGGGGATGGCTACGGCCCTGGATTGATCTAGGAAAATAGTGGCCCGTCGAGGCACCGGCGACTCTGCTGGCCATTTCTATCGCCCCATTGGTGTTAGGGCGGCGGCCATAGGTGAGAGGGCAAGCTGTGATTTTTTTTAGTTGTTATTTTAATTTATTTAACTAAAAATTTGATTAAAAGTGTATTTGATAAAAATATCACTTCATATATTTTATTTAAAAAAATGAGAGGGTTTACGGTCCAAATTTGAAATTTTCCAACAATTGATCACATGTATCCCATAGATTATTAAATTCACTCGAATTTTGCTCGGTGAAGCGTGGGGGCCGCTTCCCCAACAACATTTTCGCCATGTATAAATCCCCTCGCTCTCTCGCTCTCGTTCGTTCTCCTTCCGAGCTTTCTTCTCGCATCGGCTTCCATGTCTTCTCGCACGAACCACTATTTCACCTTCCCCGTTCCCCTTCTCTTGCCTCGCATCCTTCCGATCGTCCTTACCCCCACGCCGTTCATCTGTGATCTCGCCTCCAGCCTCCGCCATCTCTCCCGCGATACCTAGCCGCCTCCGCTGCCGTTGCGAGTTCGCATTGACGATCGGACGAAGGTACGCTTCCTCTTCCTCCCTCCCTTCTGTGCATGAGGCTCGATTTCTCACCGCCCAGCAACAGAAACTGATGCACGCCGTCGTTCATCAATATTCACGAGAAACGATGAAGTAGATCGGCCAGCAATTCGCGATTCGCTGGAGAAATATCGGAGGAGAACAAGGATTCGATCATTTGCATTGCGATGATCGGGCATATTCGTGGACGCTTGCTTGATTTTGGCATTCTGTATACAGAAATTGGTACGAATTGTGACCGGTAGACTGTTTCTCTCACCCCGAGTTTCTCTTTTTTTCTTTTGAACTTATGATGCAGATGCCATTACTGTTGGAAGAGAGCTTGCTTTTGAAGCTATGGGCTCGATTTCGATCTCCGGTCAGCCCTCTTTTCCCCCTAGATTTACTCTCGTATATGATGATTTTATTTGCTTTTGGAACCTTTGTACGTATGAGAGATAGGCAATTGATTTTCTCCTCTAGTTCAGAACCTCCTTGTTTGAGATTTCTAGTCAGTAGCTTCGCAGCATACGTCTCTCCCTCTCTCTCTCTCTACATGTTGGTTTAGCGGTATCATTTCAGCTTATACTTGATACTTGATAAGGCCTTTTCACAAGATTTAACATATACCTAGAAGCCTATTTCCAAACAGATGTAATATGACAATCCCCCGATTTTTCTCGTGAAATTGAAGCAGAATTTCACGAGAAAAATCGGGGGATTGTCATATTACATCTGTTTGGAAATAGGCTTCTAGGTATATGTTAAATCTTGTGAAAAGGCCTTATCAAGTATCAAGTATAAGCTGAAATGATACCGCTAAACCAACATGTAGAGAGAGAGAGAGGGAGAGACGTATGCTGCGAAGCTACTGACTAGAAATCTCAAACAAGGAGGTTCTGAACTAGAGGAGAAAATCAATTGCCTATCTCTCATACGTACAAAGGTTCCAAAAGCAAATAAAATCATCATATACGAGAGTAAATCTAGGGGGAAAAGAGGGCTGACCGGAGATCGAAATCGAGCCCATAGCTTCAAAAGCAAGCTCTCTTCCAACAGTAATGGCATCTGCATCATAAGTTCAAAAGAAAAAAAAGAGAAACTCGGGGTGAGAGAAACAGTCTACCGGTCACAATTCGTACCAATTTCTGTATACAGAATGCCAAAATCAAGCAAGCGTCCACGAATATGCCCGATCATCGCAATGCAAATGATCGAATCCTTGTTCTCCTCCGATATTTCTCCAGCGAATCGCGAATTGCTGGCCGATCTACTTCATCGTTTCTCGTGAATATTGATGAACGACGGCGTGCATCAGTTTCTGTTGCTGGGCGGTGAGAAATCGAGCCTCATGCACAGAAGGGAGGGAGGAAGAGGAAGCGTACCTTCGTCCGATCGTCAATGCGAACTCGCAACGGCAGCGGAGGCGGCTAGGTATCGCGGGAGAGATGGCGGAGGCTGGAGGCGAGATCACAGATGAACGGCGTGGGGGTAAGGACGATCGGAAGGATGCGAGGCAAGAGAAGGGGAACGGGGAAGGTGAAATAGTGGTTCGTGCGAGAAGACATGGAAGCCGATGCGAGAAGAAAGCTCGGGAAGGAGAACGAACGAGAGCGAGAGAGCGAGGGGATTTATACATGGCGAAAATGTTGTTGGGGAAGCGGCCCCCACGCTTCACCGAGCAAAATTCGAGTGAATTTAATAATCTATGGGATACATGTGATCAATTGTGGAAAATTTCAAATTTGGACCGTAAACCCTCTCATTTTTTTAAATAAAAATATGAAGTGATATTTTTATCAAAATACACTTTTAATCAAATTTTTAGTTAAATAAATTAAAATAACAACTAAAAAAAAATCACAGCTTGCCCTCTCACCTATGGCCGCCGCCCTAACACCAATGGGGCGATAGAAATGGCCAGCAGAGTCGCCGGTGCCTCGACGGGCCACTATTTTCCTAGATCAGTCCAGGGCCGTAGCCATCCCCTAGACCTAGGCGAGGGCCAACGACCCTCTCCTAGCTCTGGTGAGGGCTTATTGGCTCTCACCTCTAGTCAGCAAGATCATTGGGATCACTGCCTCACCGTTGTTGAGGCAGTGCCCCTAGGCGAGAAGGCACCCCATCTTGCTTGTGTTTTCTTCTTTTTTTATTTTTCAATTTTATTTTTAAAGTTTTAAAAAACTGAAAAAGAAAAAACAAATGATAAAATAATTTTAAATGTTAAATGACAAAAATACCTCTATTAACTAGTGAGTCATACTCTTTTTAAAACTGATAAGGTCACTTCATATACTTAGTTGAAGCAATATTCACTTTAAACTATTATTTGAAATAATAAAGGTATTTCAGATTCTTATTTGAAACGATGTTAACTTCAAACTCTTATTGACAAGTGAAAGCATTTTGAGCCTTTTTTAAAAAATTTCTCTTAATGGTCATTGAACAAAAAGTTAAATTAGTTTGAACAAAAAAAAGTGATTAGTATAAGTGTCATGAAAACCGGTGATGATTATTACTTAAGTTCAATTTGCATCTATTTACTTTGGGTGTGTCTGTTTCTCTAAAAACATTTTCTCGAAACTCATTCTTTGATATCATTAAAAAAAAAAAGAGAGAGAGATTCGTTTTCCTTTATTGGTTACATGCGATGAAAAATTTTCTAATGTTTGATTTTCAATTGAAAAATGATTTTACTTTCATGACTTTATCTTAGGCAAAAAAATGAATGTTTAAATTATATTCTATATTCTATATTTTTGTATTTCTTCTTTCTTTATTTTTTCTTCCTTCTTCCTTATGCAACATCTACCATGGGCGAGCTCGAGGCTCACCAAATCTACTTGAGGTTGCTGGCGATTCTTAATGCCGCCAAATTTGTCTAAGGCCACTAGTAGGCCTCAAGGCCGCAAGATCTAGGGGTGCATTTTGGCCGTGGAGCGCGAGGTTTCTTGGTTGATGGCCACCGCAAGCCAATCACAAGGAGGGAGGAAGGAAAAAAAAAGAAAAAATAGTAAAGAATAATATCATATTAAATATAGTATTAAAAAATTAAAGAGGATCAAATTTCGAAATGTGTTTTTACCTCTTTAGATTGGGGAATTCACCTCTTTAGATTGAGAAATTTACTTTTCTGATTTTATCCATAAATTTTCTATTAATTGGACAGTATTTTTCATTGATTGAATTATTTTTGGATAAACCAAACGGGTGAAAGTCAAAAAAATTATTTTAGAAAACACTTTCCTTAAAACAAACATGCCCTTTAATTGAAAGTTAATTCCATAATCACTGATTTTAGTTTTTACTATAGTCTGACCTTCCCATCTAAATAAATGTCTCATGTCTCGCTTTTTCCCCCCTCATTTCCTCTTTCACTCTGTGTACAGCTATTTATGTGCACGACATGCTAAGCGTGTTCAAACTCGATGGTGTCAGATAAATTAAACCGAGACGAGTCCTTAGTTGAATGATTGACTTCACTCGTTTAGGTCATAAGAATTAATTTGAATCTTGCCCAATCAAAAACCTCTTTGTCCACTTATTTTTAGAAAATTCATTTTCCCCGAAATGAATTACTAATCAAATATCTCTCTTCAAATATGCTTTAACTCCTTAAATTTTTCGCAAAACCAATGACAAATTGGACCGATACATATCATAAATATCATAACTTTATTGGTTAATATCACAAAAAATTTCAAACTGGTATACATATGATAAATTTACTATAAACTATTTTTGACCTCAAAAAATCTCAAACTGGTATGCCTGTAATAAATTTACCCAAAATTATTTCTGACCATCAAAAATTCAAAATCAGCATACTTGTGATAAATTTATCAAAAATTATTTTTTGACCATCAAAAACCCAAACCGGTATACCCATGACAAATTTATCATAAATTGGTACATTTGCGATAATCTGTGAGTTTTAATCAAATTTTACGACAAATTAGTTTTGAATAAATTTATCACAGTATATATATTTGCGATTTTGGTGGTCAAAAAATAATTTTAGATAAATTATCACATGTGTACCAATTTTGAATTTATTGTGTTCAAAAAATAATTTTAAGATAAATTTATCATAAATATAGCAGTTTGGGGTATTTTGTGGGGGGAGAAAGGAGTTTTTCATAAATTTATCATAGATACATTAATTTGATATTTTTTTTTGTAATACTAACTCGTAATATTATATTCTTCTTTTGATGAAGGTGGGACGGACCATCCATATGAATGGCTTGAAGGTAAAAACGTGCGCCGTTTAATGAACAGGTGCGACCAATAAGTCGGCTCGCTTTGCAACACGAGCGGGATCTCTTCACTTCCCTCCTCCAGTGGTTTGGGAAACAGCTGGCCGGGGGGCACGTGTCGCTCCCAGGATTGACCACGCGAAATCGGCTACAACCATAAGTAGATTTCTACTATAGCCCGGCTCCCGCGGCCCATAGAGATCGAACACGTAGCCTCGGTTCTTGCCTTGCATTCGGACAGTATAAAAATCCCATCGGGCCCTCAAATCTTATCCGCTTTTGGAGGGCGTTCCCCGGTGGAAAGCTTAGCGGGACCCGCTCGAAAACCAAAAAAATCTTACCTGTCGCGGCCACGTGTCCTCCTCCAGACATCGTGCGGAGAAGTTCAATGATTCGCAGATTAGAAAAGTAGTACCAAGTACGAAGATATTTTTGGGATGAGCCCAGATATTTTCCAGTTGAGAAGACGAGAAATATTAAAATAATAGGGAGAGGTTTGCCTAGATCCATGAAATATGATTGGAACAATTGCGTTTTGTCCCCTGTTCCGCGTGGAGAAGATTCCAGCGAAAGTGGGGGCGAGCATCGCCTGTCGAGGAAAAAGTGCACTTCGTTGATTGAACAGTGGACAGATTGACAAAAGTCAATTTGAAGAAGACGACAACATTCATGTATTGGGATTTATCTTTGCGTTCAGATCAAATTTTAATTTTTGGTCGGGCCGTTCAGATCTATTGAAGAAATCTCTTTCATCACTAGTCACGGAATGGATGTCGCCGATTTTCAGTAACTTGGATGCACGCCACCTCCTCCGCATTTGGCGATCGCCGTGCAAAAGCGACCGGTAATTTCAACGCGATTCAACAAAGTTCACCGCCTTCGAGTCCATAAGCGCGCAAGGCACTCCTCTTTCGTGTATTTTTATCGGGCTTGAATATTAAAGTGCATAAGAATAAAGATTTCAAGAATTGTGTTGTTCATGGAAATTTCTATTTTTGCATATGGCCTCAAAAACTGAACAAGCGTGCATTATCATCGAAGTTAACTAATTATGTGTAGCCAGAAAGTGAGGGGGGACAAGTGTTGGAGTGTGATTTATACTCCCCATCGACAGGAAGGTATATGAGTTCCCGCTCATGAATAGCTACTGTTATATATACGTTTTTTCTCTTGTAATTGAGACATGCGACGAGAAATGCGATGTGCCGGTTATAGTTGAATCATTTGCTGAACGTAACTCTTGTTTAAAAGTGAATCAGAATAAAATCTCGTGTCTCAATTTCTCTCTCTTACTGTTTTACTTTTTCTTTCGCCGTGGTTGTGCACCAAATCTAATAAGAAGTAAGGCCATTAGCATCCTCTCGTATTACATTATTATGCATGTACCATTTACATATAAATGAAAACTTGTCGCTTGACGTAATTAAAGTTTTATATATACTAACATCCGTAGCTCTGGCTAAAATTATTTTTAGTGGCCAAATGCCTATGTAGACTTTTAAAAACATTCAAGAACAATATTTATAAAATTTCAAAATGAGATCTGTATTTATTGATAGTGTTCACGCAAAACAAAATTTTTACTACATACTACGGTGATGAATATCG
>JAGVVM010005643.1:0-12785 GCA_019149425.1 Psidium friedrichsthalianum | reverse complement strand
AACTCCCATCGCCCAAAAACCCGCCATCTCTCCTCTGCCACACGCCACCATTCGACACCGCCGTCAGCCTCTTCCTCCCTTACAGCAGTTGTCGCCATTGACTCCCCTCCCTACCACCGCTATCAACCCCCTCCCCCTATCTGTTCTCTAGCGTCCATTTTATTGTCTGTTAATCTCTCTCATCTCCCTCTACGGTCATTATCAAAAAAGTCCTAAACATATTGTAATTATGTTAATTTAGTTTCAATTTTTTTATAATTAAGTCATAAACTTTTTGCATTTATATTAGTTCCATCCATCCAACCAACTTTGGTCATAAATTGCTGATGTAGACGTCGACTGTCTACCGATGTTGATATGAATAATTTTTAATAATATTTTAATATTTTTTTTGAATTTTATCTTTTATTTCTCTTTTTTCCCCCTCCCTGCCTTCTTCCACCTAAGAAGGAGGGAAGGGGAAGAAAAAGAGAAAAAAAATATATATAAATTTGAAAACAAAATTGAAAATCTGTTAAAATTTATCTATGTTAGCATCGATGAACGGCCGATGTCGACATTAACAATTTCCAGTCAAATATGGCCGGATAACTTAATTAGCATAAATACAAAAGATTTAGGAGTCAATCAACAAAAACAAAAGAAAATTATAACTAAATCGGCACAATTGTATTATGTTTATAACTTTTTTTGTAATCCCCCCACGACAGCTCTCGCCATCGATTGTGACCTCGATCTAAGGTTCCCATGGCAACATTGGGGAGCGACGGTGAACCAAGAGGCTTCGGTTGTGGGGTGGTGAAGGGAGTTGGCGGCGTTGGCCTAACTCAGGCTCAAATTTTTTAGTGTTTAGAGTGTTTTGGGAAACATGTCGGTATGTGAAGCCAAAAATAATTAGTAAGGGCCTTTTTGTCTTTTATCTTTTATTTTTTTTTTGCTTTTAGGTTAAAAGCTATACTTTTTATATTAGTGATGAAAAAAGATAGTAGCAGTCACAAGAGCAAAAAAAGAAGCTCAAAGTAGCGAATAGAAGAAAAAGAAAAGGAGAAGCCATAACAACTTTATAAGCGTTCTCAATCTCTTTGTGCCTTGATCTTAAAAGGATATCATGAATTATATTCTTACTTTTCTCAGAAACTAATGGATTCGCAGGCCTAAGTTTGGGTGAATTTCAATAACAAATTCTCTGATGTATTCTTCTAATTATGTTATTTTATTATTATATTCTACTATCGTGGATTGTTTGTTTGAGTTATTTTCTTGGAATTGGTGCGGGATTCCTAACGGAACAAACTACTCCAATTACTTCGAAAGAGTTGGCAAAGATAAGGTCGATGTTTTCAAAGTGTGGAAGGGGAGAGCCGCCAATTTTCTTTCCATCATGATTCGTGACTTGCAAACTCCATTGGCATATTGTGATACCATGCGAAGTCCAATTTCAGTACTAGTCGATGGCTCTTGGAAGACGATAGGTGCAACTTGTCCGCGGGAAAAATAAAAAAAAATAAATAGAAGTGGTTGTCATTAGGCATGACTGGCTTCTGCGATGAATTTGCACTTTCATCCGTGCTAAATTGTACTCATTTACTTTCCTCAATTAATTCTATTCCCTTTACTATTTGAAAAAAAAAACACTTCAAATTTCTCAGAATTTGTTCATTAAAAAGGAGATCGAACAATTATATATAAACAAAGGACCCCGGGCCAAGCCTGGCGTGGTGAACCGTATTGGCCTAGGCCCTGCTCCGTGGCCAAGCTTATTCATGTCCCTAGATTATTGAAAAAAACATAGGTGAATAATTGAATAAATCATGAAATGTCAATTCGGTATATAGATTTTCGAGAAAAAATGATACAAATAGTCTCTATATGAAATGTGATCGTTGAACTTTAGTCCAATATGTAATGTGGTCCCCAAACTTTGGAACATATTCATTTTAGTTTCTGAACTATAAGAAAATGTTCAAAGTCATCTTTGAACATGAATTAATGGAAGAACTACATTATACATCTTCCTATAATTCATGAACTAAGTTCAATATGTTTCAAAAGTTCAGAATCATATTGATCAAATTAAAATTGTAGACACCATATTGCACATTGAGCCAAAATCTAGAGACCATATTGATGAAATAAAATTCAAGGATCAAATTTTACATTAAAATTTTAGAGACCGTTTATGTGATTATCTCTAGATTTTCTCAACACAACAGTAGAGGTGCCTTGCCGTGTATGTAACGGTGAACTGGCTTTGCCATCCCTAAAAACAAAAGAAAAAAAAGAGAAAAAAAAGAGGGGTTTAGTTTTTTATTTTTAATTTTGGGCAATTGGGTGAGGTGACATGTCTATGGTTTGGATAAGAATTGGCCGTAGGACCAGCATAGATTTCCTGAAAATTAAACAATGTTTTGGCAATTATTCCTATTTTTCCTTGCCAAAAGGTTACATGAGGAAGCAATCGGAGACCAATTATTGTCGTAACTTATTAGTACATGTTGCACGGCACCTCGTTCAACATACACTGGCCAGCGTCAGTAGACTCAGTACCATCAAAGCAGAGGAGGCCCCCCCCCCCCCCCCATCTTCAATTCTTCATATGCTGGGCTTAGCGCACATTCCCCACGAAAAATTTGTACACGTTGGTACTTTGGCATGCCCCCGCCCGGATCGTTAAGGCGGCGGCGGCTTTTCTTAGTAGTAGGATGAATCCGCGTTCGTTTTACCGTTCAGGATGATATGGAGAAGTTTTAGTTATGTCCGACACGTCGCGACTTAGATTCATCCCGTTTAGCAAGCGTGCACTTTTCTTTGCCCCGCTTTTTGAATTGTCCCGTCGTTGCGGTGGAATTGGATCCTGGTGATTGAGCGACGCTTGCCGGAGTGAACGGATACATCTAGGATTGAAATGGTACCGATGGCCTAGGATAGCTGAAGTTTCTAGGTCATCTCGAGCGTGCACCTACCACCGGACCCTTTCACATCTCCCGTCGAGTAGGTTCCACCGCGCACCGGCAATTTCACAACGAGTTCGGTTCACACGGCAAATAGTTAAATTAGTCGCAGTTCGGCCGCGCTCACAAGGTTTTTGAGATTGCGGTGCTAGTTAGAGGATGCGTGAGCCAATGCTGTAGAACAACTAGCAATGTATGTCTCGGTCACATAATTGTCAAAACCCTACTGGCTTTGACTATTGAATGAAAGAGGAATCAGTCGATGTTAAGACGGGCGGTTTAATAACTTTGACAAATTATCTCAACTTAGAATAAGTGAAAAAAACACAAAAAAAACATAGAGGGAGGAGGGCGACGGGACGGCTAACGCTAGCACCTTAGGTCTGTCTCAATTGATACATATTCTATGTAAACCCATCAAACGCGTGGGTCGGATCATAAATGATCTGATCAAAGTACGCTCATTTTATCCGTTTATGACCTATTTTACTCCAATGCAAATCTAGTAACTTATACTCGATTTGACTCATTTTTTAAAATACTTTTATAATCGGCTTAATTTAAAAAAACTCATACTAAACTGAAATGAGAGTAATGAGTGAGTAAGCGCAAAGATAGTGAGGGCAAAAAAGAATGAAAAGAGAGTCGTAAAATGGGTTGGGTCTAAATAAGTTATAAACTTATACACGATCTTTTTATGACCCGTTTAACACTCATATTATATTTAAGATAATTTATAACTCATTTATTGTATATAACTAGCTCATATAGCAACTCAACCAGTTGTATATAAGTTAAAAAAATGAGTTTATCATCTATTTTGACAGTCTAATTTTACGTGCTTCCTATAAGAGTGTTGGAAAAGCAGTAATGGCTCATCGATCATCAAACACAATGTACATCGACAATGTAGTTAGGCAGCTTTACTATTGCCGATGCTCTATCCCATTCGACTCGAATTCTAGGTGTAGGGATGAGAACCAATTGAATGCAACCCACTTCTTCTTCCTTTCGGCAAAGGACGTGATTGTCACTTTCGCATCCTTTCCGGGTGCAAAACCTAAAAAAAATCACAAAGCTGAGGACACAATTAATATAAAAATTACTCCCAAAAGCGGCTTTCTGCTTTTGCAACAATAGACAGCACAAAGACAATCACCAAAACGACTTGTCACTTCAGGGATGTCTCCTGAATTTAATCTGGGGTGGGGCGCGGAGGGACCGTTGACTCTCAATTATGCGACCGATTGATCTGATTGGATTTCTCGTCGAGTCACTGAAGCTTTGCTTTAGCATCAGTACTGTTGAAGTCAAAAGCAAGCAGCATCTTTGAACCCCCCCCCCTAAAGGGTAAACAGATTGCGTAAAGGCTAGGACATTTCCCCAACTTAGGTCGCATGATTTTGACCAATAATTCAAGTCGTGAGCTGAAGGGACGCAAGGAGAAGTTAATGCCAGTCTCGATTGAGCCACAGGTGCAATAATGTTTGTTTTGTTTCCTATCTTTCCGATGCACAATAATTCGGTTGTTACCCTTTTGGAGCCATGTCGATTTCGAATTGATTCTCTTCGACGTCGTTTTCGAATCGAGATGTGCTGTTTTCGTTAACTTTTCTCTCGTTTGTCGTCACGTTGCTTCGATGTTGTTAAGAATTGGCCGGCCTTTCTGGACCGGGTGACCAAAGCTCGAGTTTTAGCTGATCTTGTGGTTAAGACGAAGCCCGCCTTTACTTGCAAAGTTTCATCGGTGGACGTCTTAAGGAATTGAATTTGTCATCTCCATCTATTTTGGAGCGATTAAAAAGGTGATTCGAATGCTTTACGGACCATGAAATATAGTACGTGTTAATTACTTTACCTTAACGATGACTTGAATATGCCATGCAACATCGTACGCTTCGGATTCCATTAAGCAAGGGCTGAAAGAAGATTCAAGTCTTCCACAGCTCGATAAGATATTTACAGCAAGTGCTTTTGATGTAGTATTCACATCACATGGAAAAAGGAGAAAAAGAAAAACTTTCGGTTGCTGTCGTGTTGTCGAACACCGAGTCAAGGGGAACACATCAACATTAAGGCTTCGAATAAATTTTATCTTTCTTTCCCTAAGTTTTCATAACTCCTCAAACTGTACTCAAATTCAACCTTGATTCGTGCTGGGATTGAAGTTGAAATTCCTGGTGATCTTTGGTGAGATAAGCTAATGAAAACGGCTGACCCTAACTCAGATTTTAAGGGTTTTCGTGGTTCGGTTTGGAGGTATTTTCAACCCAAGTCAGAACTTATTGGTTTCGGAAAATTTCAATCCGGACCAAATCAATAAAATTTCACCTCAAACCAAACCGATAATTTTGGTTTGTTAGCGGTTGGCTTGGATTCAAAGCATCACCATCAAGTCCATTTACAAGTAAGAAGTCGATGCATTCTCTATATTAGGATATAGTCTATACTCTCTAATCGATAGGAAACTACGGGAGTCTGCTCCCGGTGAGGAGCTGAGTTCAGGGAGCCGCTTTGGTGGGGCTTCTAGGGCAATGCTCTTGAGATACCAAGGGTTTTTATAGTTTGAGTTTGTATTTTATTAGTAGTTTGGGTTTAGGCTCATAAATAATTATTGTTATATTTTATATTTTATCTTATAATTGAGAGTTGTAACAGAGAGGTGAGGGGTGCTAATTATAGAACAATCCTATGCTAGATGTAGTCTTAATTTAAGGGTGAATTTGGATAGACTTTATGTCTTAATTTTCTTTCTCGCTTTTACTCTTTATTATTTGTATTTGTGCACCTAATCCTAACGATGTAGACTATCTAACTTCAACATGCAATGCAAATTTATACACAAAAATTTCCTTATCTACCCACTTATTATTGAAACAAAGGGAATGTAATGAGATCGAATTGTTGAAACAAAAAAAAAAAATACAAATGAACTAAATAGCAAAATACAAATGATCATAGAAAACTCTTTCGCAAGTATTACTTGAGATTAAAAACTATTCAATAATGGTCAACTTTTAATAGTATAGAAGAGTCTAGATAGAGTGAACATACTTGCTTAGGCCAAAGTACAAATTTTAACAGTTAAAAAGAAGACGAACTTATTCGTTAAACTTATCGGTCTGGTTCTATCGGTTTTCGAAGAAATAAGCCAAAACCGAACCAAATCGATAGACTGAATGTTGAATCAAAATACGAAAGAACGAACACAGAACACGAGGATTTACGTGGTTCGATCACAAAGTGATCTACGTCCACGGGCGAGGCAAAATTCAATTCCACTATAATCAAGACGCAGAGAGAGAAAGGATTACAAAGCACACGGCTCACTTAACTCTCTCAAAACAAGGAAAAACTTACATACATTGAAAAAGAAACCCTAATGCAATATAAATAGTGCCCCCAACTCTCCGCGTCGCGAACTAAATCTCTATTTTTAGAGATTTAGTTCGCGACGCGGAGAGTTGGGGGCACTATTTATATTGCATTAGGGTTTCTTTTTCAATGTATGTAAGTTTTCCTTGTTTTGAGAGAGTTAAGTGAGCCGTGTGCTTTGTAATCCTTTCTCTCTCTTGATTATAGTGGAATTGAATTTTGCCTCGCCCGTGGACGTAGATCACTTTGTGATCGAACCACGTAAATCCTCGTGTTCTGTGTTCGTTCTTTCGTATTTTGATTCAACATTCAGTCTATCGATTTGGTTCGGTTTTGGCTTATTTCTTCGAAAACCGATAGAACCAGACCGATAAGTTTAACGAATAAGTTCGTCTTCTTTTTAACTGTTAAAATTTGTACTTTGGCCTAAGCAAGTATGTTCACTCTATCTAGACTCTTCTATACTATTAAAAGTTGACCATTATTGAATAGTTTTTAATCTCAAGTAATACTTACGAAAGAGTTTTCTATGATCATTTGTATTTTGCTATTTAGTTCATTTGTATTTTTTTTTTATGTTTTGACAATTCAATCTCATTACATTCCCTTTGTTTCAATAATAAGTGGGTAGATAAGGAAATTTTTGTGTATAAATTTGCATTGCATGTTGAAGTTAGATAGTCTACATCGTTAGGATTAGGTGCATAAATACAAATAATAAAGAGTAAAAGCGAGAAAGAGAAATTAAGACACAAAGTCTATCTGGATTCACCCTTAAATTAAGACTACATCTAGCATAGGATTGTTCTATAATTAGCACCCCTCACCTCTTTGTTACGACTCTCAATTATAAGATAAGATATAAAATATAACAGTAATTATTTATGAGCCTAAACCCAAACTACTAATAAAATACAAACTCAAACTATAAAAATTTCTTGGTATCTCAAGAGCATTGCCCTAGAAACCTCACCAAAGCGGCTCCCCTGAACTCTAGCTCGCTCACCGGGGAGCAGGACTCCCGTAGTTTCCTGCCATTAGAGAGTATGAACCACATCTTAATATAGAGAATGCATCGAACTTCTTACTTGTAAATGGACTTGATGGTGATGCTTTGAATCCAAGCCAAAACGCTAATAAACCAAAATTATCGGTTTGGTTCAAGGTGAAATTTTATTGATTTGGTCCGGATTGAAATTTTCCGAAACCAATAAGTTCTGACTTGGGTTGAAAATACCTCCAAACCGAACCACGAAAACCCTTAAAATCTGAGTTAGGGTCAGCCGTTTTCATTAGCTTATCTCACCAAAGATCACCAGGAATTTCAACTTCAATCCCAGCACGAATCAAGGTTGAATTTGAGTACAGTTTGAGGAGTTATGAAAACTTAGGGAAAGAAAGATAAAATTTATTCGAGGCCTTAATGTTGATGTGTTCCCCTTGCCTCGGTGTTCGACAACACGACGGCAACCGAAAGTTTTCTTTTTCTCCTTTTTCCATGTGATGTGAATAGTACATCAAAAGCACTTGCTATAAAGTATCTTATCGAGCTGTGGAAGACTTGAATCTTCTTTCAGCCCTTGCTTAATGGAATCCGAAGCGTACGATGTTGCATGGCATATTTCAAGTCATCGTTAAGGTAAAGTAATTAACACGTACTATATTTCATGGTCCGTAAAGCATTCGAATCACCTTTTTAATCGCTCCAAAATAGATGGAGATGACAAATTCAATTCCTTAAGACATCCACCGATGAAACTTTGCAAGTAAAGGCGGGCTTCGTCTTAACCACAAGATCAGCTAAAACTCGAGCTTTGATCACCCGGGTCCAGAAAAGGCCGGCCAATTCTTAATAACATCGAAGCAACGTGACGACAAACGAGAGAAAAGTTAACGAAAACAGCACATCTCGATTCGAAAACGACGTCGAAGAGAATCAATTCGAAATCGACATGGCTCCAAAAGGGTAACAACCGAATTATTGCGCATCGGAAAGATAGGAAACAAAACAAACATTATTGCACCTGTGGCTCAATCGAGACTGGCATTAACTTCTCCTTGCGTCCCTTCGGCTCACGACTTGAATTATTGGTCAAAATCATGCGACCTAAGTTGTGGAAATGTCCTAGCCTTTACGCAATCTGTTTACCCTTTAGGGGGGGGGGGAGGGGTTCAAAGATGCTGCTTGCTTTTGACTTCAACAGTACTGATGCTAAAGCAAAGCTTCAGTGAGTCGACGAGAAATCCAATCAGATCAATCGGTCGCATAATGAGAGTCAACGGTCCCTCCGCGCCCCACCCCAGATTAAATTCAGGAGACATCCCTGAAGTGACAAGTCGTTTTGGTGATTGTCTTTGTGCTGTCCATTGTTGCAAAAAGCAGAAAGCCGCTTTTGGGAGTAATTTTATATTATTAATTGTGTCCTCAGCTTTGTGATTTTTTTTAGGTTTTGCACCCGGGAAAGGATGCGAAAGTGACAATCACGTCCTTTGCCGAAAGGAAGAAGAAGTGGGTTGCATTCAATTGGTTCTCATCCCTACACCTAGAATTCGAGTCGAATGGGATAGAGCATCGGCAATAGTAAAGCTGCCTAACTACATTGTCGATGTACATTGTGTTGATGATCGATGAGCCATTACTGCTATTCCAACACTCCTTATAGGAAGCACGTAAAATTAGACATGTCAAAATAGATCATAAACTCATTTTTTTTTAACTTATATACGACTGGTTGAGTTGCTATATGAGCTAGTTATATACAATAAATGAGTTATAAATTATCTTAAATATAATATGAGTGTTAAACGGGTCATAAAAAGATCGTGTATAAGTTTATAACTTATTTATACCCAACCCACTTTTACGACTCTCTTTTCATTCTTTTTTGCCCTCACTATCTTTGTGCTTACTCACTCATTACTCTCATCTCAGTTTGAGTATGAGTTTTTTTAAATTAAGCCGATTATAAAAGTATTTTAGAAAAGTGAGTCAAATCGAGTATAAGTTACTAGATTTGCATTGGAGTAAAATAGGTCATAAACGGATAAAATGAGCATACTTTGATCAGATCATTTATGATCCGACCCACGCGTTTGACGGGTTTATATAGAATATGTATCAATTGAGACAGACCGAAGGTGCTAGCGTTAGCCGTCCCGTCGCCCTCCTCCCTCTATGTTTTTTGTGTTTTTTTCACTTATTCTAAGTTGAGATAATTTGCCAAAGTTATTAAACCGCCCGTCTTAACATCGACTGATTCCTCTTTCATTCAATAGTCAAAGCCAGTAGGGTTTTGACAATTATGTGACCGAGACATACATTGCTAGTTGTTCTACAGCATTAGCTCACGCATCCTCTAACTATCGCCGCAATTTCAAAAACCTTGTGAGCGCGGCCGAACTGCGACTAATTTAACTATTTGCCGTGTGAACCGAACTCGTTGTGAAATTGCCGGTGCGCGGTGGAACCTACTCGACGGGAGATGTGAAAGGGTCCGGTGGTAGGTGCACGCTCGAGATGACCTAGAAACTTCGGCTATCCTAGGCCATCAGTACCATTTCAATCCTAGATGTATCCGTTCACTCCGGCAAGCGTCGCTCAATCACCAGGATCCAATTCGACCGCAACGACGGGATAATTCAAAAAGCGGGGCAAAGAAAAGTGCACGCTTGCTAAACGGGGTGAATCTAAGTCGCGACGTGTCGGACATAACTAAAACTTCTCCATATCATCCTGAACGGTTTAAAACGAACGCGGATTCATCCTACTACTAAGAAAAGCCGCCGCCGCCTTAACGATCCGGGCGGGGGCATGCCAAAGTACCAACGTGTACAAATTTTCGTGGGGAATGTGCGCTAAGCCCAGCATATGAAGAATTGAAGATGGGGGGGGGGGGGGGGCCTCCTCTGCTTTGATGGTACTGAGTCTACTGACGCTGGCCAGTGTATGTTGAACGAGGTGCCGTGCAACATGTACTAATAAGTTACGACAATAATTGGTCTCCGATTGCTTCCTCATGTAACCTTTTGGCAAGGAAAAATAGGAATAATTGCCAAAACATTGTTTAATTTTCAGGAAATCTATGCTGGTCCTACGGCCAATTCTTATCCAAACCATAGACATGTCACCTCACCCAATTGCCCAAAATTAAAAATAAAAAACTAAACCCCTCTTTTTTTCTCTTTTTTTTCTTTTGTTTTTAGGGATGGCAAAGCCAGTTCACCGTTACATACACGGCAAGGCACCTCTACTGTTGTGTTGAGAAAATCTAGAGATAATCACATAAACGGTCTCTAAAATTTTAATGTAAAATTTGATCCTTGAATTTTAATTTCATCAATATGGTCTCTAGATTTTGGCTCAATGTGCAATATGGTGTCTACAATTTTAATTTGATCAATATGATTCTGAACTTTTGAAACATATTGAACTTAGTTCATGAATTATAGGAAGATGTATAATGTAGTTCTTCCATTAATTCATGTTCAAAGATGACTTTGAACATTTTCTTATAGTTCAGAAACTAAAATGAATATGTTCAAAAGTTTGGGGACCACATTACATATTGGACTAAAGTTCAACGATCACATTCATATAGAGACTATTTGTATCATTTTTTCTCGAAAATCTATATACCGAATTGACATTTCATGATTTATTCAATTATTCACCTATGTTTTTCAATAATCTAGGGACATGAATAAGCTTGGCCACGGAGCAGGGCCTAGGCCAATACGGTTCAACCACGCCAGGCTTGGCCCGGGGTCCTTTGTTTATATATAATTGTTCGATCTCCTTTTTAATGAACAAATTCTGAGAAATTTGAAGTGTTTTTTTTTTCAAATAGTAAAGGGAATAGAATTAATTGAGGAAAGTAAATGAGTACAATTTAGCACGGATGAAAGTGCAAATTCATCGCAGAAGCCAGTCATGCCTAATGACAACCACTTCTATTTATTTTTTTTTATTTTTCCCGCGGACAAGTTGCACCTATCGTCTTCCAAGAGCCATCGACTAGTACTGAAATTGGACTTCGCATGGTATCACAATATGCCAATGGAGTTTGCAAGTCACGAATCATGATGGAAAGAAAATTGGCGGCTCTCCCCTTCCACCACTTTGAAAACATCGACCTTATCTTTGCCAACTCTTTCGAAGTAATTGGAGTAGTTTGTTCCGTTAGGAATCCCGCACCAATTCCAAGAAAATAACTCAAACAAACAATCCACGATAGTAGAATATAATAATAAAATAACATAATTAGAAGAATACATCAGAGAATTTGTTATTGAAATTCACCCAAACTTAGGCCTGCGAATCCATTAGTTTCTGAGAAAAGTAAGAATATAATTCATGATATCCTTTTAAGATCAAGGCACAAAGAGATTGAGAACGCTTATAAAGTTGTTATGGCTTCTCCTTTCTTTTTCTTCTATTCGCTACTTTGAGCTTCTTTTTTTGCTCTTGTGACTGCTACTATCTTTTTCATCACTAATATAAAAAGTATAGCTTTTAACCTAAAAGCAAAAAAAAAAATAAAAGATAAAAGACAAAAAGGCCCTTACTAATTATTTTTGGCTTCACATACCGACATGTTTCCCAAAACACTCTAAACACTAAAAAATTTGAGCCTGAGTTAGGCCAACGCCGCCAACTCCCTTCACCACCCCACAACCGAAGCCTCTTGGTTCACCGTCGCTCCCCAATGTTGCCATGGGAACCTTAGATCGAGGTCACAATCGATGGCGAGAGCTGTCGTGGGGGGATTACAAAAAAAGTTATAAACATAATACAATTGTGCGATTTAGTTATAATTTTCTTTTGTTTTTGTTGATTGACTCCTAAATCTTTTGTATTTATGCTAATTAAGTTATCCGGCCATATTTGACTGGAAATTGTTAATGTCGACATCGGCCGTTCATCGATGCTAACATAGATAAATTTTAACAGATTTTCAATTTTGTTTTCAAATTTATATATATTTTTTCTTTTTCTTCCCCTTCCCTCCTTCTTAGTGGAAGAAGGCAGGGAGGGGGGAAAAAAAGAGAAATAAAAGATAAAATTCAAAAAAAAATATTAAAATATTATTAAAAATTATTCATATCAACATCGGTAGACAGTCGACGTCTACATCAGCAATTTATGACCAAAGTTGGTTGGATGGATGGAACTAATATAAATGCCAAAAGTTTATGACTTAATTATAAAAAAATTGAAACTAAATTAACATAATTACAATATGTTTAGGACTTTTTTGATAATGACCGTAGAGGGAGATGAGAGAGATTAACAGACAATAAAATGGACGCTAGAGAACAGATAGGGGGAGGGGGTTGATAGCGTGGTAGGGAGGGGAGTCAATGGCGACAACTGCTGTAAGGGAGGAAGAGGCTGACGGCGGTGTCGAATGGTGGCGTGTGGCAGAGGAGAGATGGCGGGGTTTTGGGGGATGGGAGTTA